>JAQFXN010001215.1:0-16172 GCA_034693365.1 Liacarus xylariae
TTAATAGAAATTTTGAATAATCTTAGAATATATTTAAAAAGCTTCACTATATTCGTATTCTGCTGATTTAAATAGATCAATCGATGAAAAAATAGGATTTTGATTATATTGATAATTTACAAATAATTTTATACATCAATAGTTTTTCTTTAAATATATAAAATTTTGCTAAATGCATATATTTTTTATGAAATGAATTGCTGCGAATTGCATGAAATTTTTTTTGCGAAATAATACTTTGGCGAAATGTATTTTGGCCATTTGAATCAATACCACATTTAAGTAATCAGCATAGAATTTTGAAATTAAATTACATTATACTAAACTTATAAAGCAGGGGTAGCCAAGGTCGGCCGAGTCAGGAAATATAGAGAGGGATATTTTGAGAATATTTTCACAAAAAATCAAGAAAGAGTATAATTTTTTCAAAATATGAAAAACGTACAGGGGAGCAAAGTAAAAAATGAATCGGCGCAAAAAAAGTCAGGGTCTATTTTGCAAATTTTCGGACTTAGTCGGATATTTAAACTATACTCCCCTTTGCTACCCCTGTTATAAATTATATTATGCTCTTTTCAACCACATGCAGTAGGCGGTAAATCCAGGAGTAATCATTTATTTTACCCAGGCTCTTTTTATGCATCATTGCGATATACTTTAAAATCTACTACTTTTCCGATCTGAAAAACATGTCGAAAATTTTATGAAAACAATATTTTTCTATTATTATGTTAAATTCTGATAAATATACAGTTAAGACTTTTTTAAATGCATACGATATCCATCCTGTTTTTATTTGTCCATATATTGTTAATCAATAATGTGTTATTTCTCAATAATTTTTTAATCGAGTATTCAAGGTTTAAATATTATTGGGAAATATAGCATTATTGATTAACAATATATGGACAATTGAAGACATGTTGTATAAAGTGTCCAATTTTAAAAAGTCGTAACTGTAGTTATTAAATAATTAGTGCAGTGTGCAATATATTTCAATAGCACCCTTCTCTGACATTCTAGTTCAAAATTGTAAGCTCACTGAGCAAAATATCATTTTGTAATCAAACAGAAAATACCCAGTTTACATTTTCAAAACTTCAAACCTTAAAAATTCTAAAATTTAACTCCTTAATTCAATGATACACATGGATGGTGGAAGTAGTTTTAAATCCTATTTGTAAAACGAATATAATTTTATATCTATTAAATTTGTTTGATTAATAACCTACAGGTTTTAATATTAGATCAACAAGAGTGTGGTAATAAAATAAGCGCAAGTTTTCATTTTTAAATTGTAAACTTTAATGCTCTGTTTTTGATAATTTTTAGGTTTTTAATAGAAAAATTAAAAAAAAATAGAAAGACCTATTTAATATTCTATGTGTTTTAGCTTAATTGTTTTGATGAGCCATCAGAGTGGAGCGTAACTTCACTTCGTTATCCGACAATCATGTGCTTGATTAAACTTTCGTTCGAAAATAGCTGAAATTATTTATCTTGTAAAAAACATTACTCAGTTTTCTCATAACTCCGTACTAACTGTAATTAGAACTGCTTTACTTTTAGAAGTTATTAAATATGATAAAGCAATAGAAGCACTCAGCCTGTGTGCTGCAGATGGATATTAAGGAAATCTCAAAGTGGACAATCCAATCTCTTCACATTTAAATATCAATTACCTCACACAGCCATTAACTTACATAACGAACTTAAATTTTTAAATTAACAAGAGATAATCTTTGTGTCTTTCTGTCACCTAGATTTCTTAATAAAGCTGACTAGCAAATATAAGCTATACTATCTTGTTCAAATGAATGTCCAAGGGATAAGAATAACATTCCTAAAAATAATATTCTCTATATGATTTAGGAAAAGGCATTCTAAGGATGTTTTAGGAAAATACATTGACTGTCCATTTCTGAGAATCTACCTGTCCAAAGGCTGCTCGTTTATAATAGAGATTTTTATAATATAAAATCTACAAATGGCGAATAAATTCTATACCGCCTAGATGAGACTGCTTCTCTGTATTTATTTTCCAATGATAATCATTAAAATATTGATAGTTCGTGTCATTATCAACATCTGTATGAGAAAAATAAATACACATTATATTGAAAAACACATGTATAATGTGTGGCAAATAGGAAACTAATATTTTAGCATATTGCTTTTAGTTATTGGACTGAATTAAAATTAAATTTTAACTCAATTAAGATTATTAACTTAGTTTTGTTTATATAAAAGTTTTGAATTAAAAAAATATGGTTTTCATAAGAGAAGGCATTAAAAAAGATTGTATTAGTCTTATAGCTATGTTTAAAGAATTTGGTGAATATCTGGGAAAAGCAAATGTGCCGGAAATAGATGCACAACAATTGGAAAGGGATGGATTCTCTGACCAAGATGACAAACGATTGTTTCGGGTGATTGTGGCACAATTGGATGAGTATGATGATCAATTAATTGGCTATGTATTGTTCTATTATAAATATTCCGGGTGGTATGGAAAATGTGTTTGGATAGAACACCTGTATATTAAGTCAGAGCTTAGATGTCTTGGCGTTGGCGCCAAATTATTATCGGCCTTGGCTAATCATGCACTTGATAATGATTGTGCCAGGGTTGAATGGTATTGTTATTCATGGCAAGAGGATTCGATTCGTTTTTATAAAAGAAACGGTGCTATCGATGCGTCTATTGGTCTGAATAAATATGCATTTGACAAGAATGCGTTGGAAAGTTTGGCCGATAAACAAGAATAAAATTATTTTTTTGATATATTATTTATTGTTTATTTTATAATATTTACTTTAGGACAATCTAACATCGAGATATTATGATTGATTTTTAAATTACACATTGTTCATTAAATATTTCGTTGCAAAGAGTTATATAATATGATAGTTTCACATAAATAATTATATTTCCATTAAATTTCATACATTTTATAAAATTTTGTTACTTTAACTAAAGTTTAGTTAAAACAAGTTATTTATTAGAGATGCAAGTTTTTAACCCCCCTCCCCTCCCTTAAGGGTCTCTTAACCTTTACTAGACCCTTAAGGTAAAGGTTTAAGATTTTTGTGTTAACATAAGGTAAGGGAAGGGTTGAGAGAAAAGGGTTAAAGGTTGAAAATGGTTAGTTAAGTGTTGATTAAAAATTACACGAAGGTTGTATAAAACAAATATTTTATAAATTATTACAATAATTACACTTAATTCCAATATTTTACAACATTAGAGACTGTTTTAGCGATTTTATATGTGTTTTTGCTCTCAAGTACTTTCGCTGAGATTTCACAATAAGTGATAGGAGTAGAGTGACCAAACGGAAAATGATAAAAAAGGAGTTTGGTTAAATTTATGGTCAATAAATAAAAGAAAACTTGAATTTCAGAATTCTAAAAAATGACAAAAAAAGGAAAATATTTTTGCCTAAAATCAAGTTATTTATTAACAAAATTGTATTTTTTAGAGATCATTCAACACTGGAATTTCCATTATTTTTCATTAATTTAGACCAGGGATGCACAGTGTCTCCTATAATTTTGGCCAATACTCCTATGGTCAGTATAAGGTACCTCATTATATCAATTTTAAGAAAACGACGCCGAATACAACATTTTTCAAATATTCTTTGATTTCAGTCTAAATTCTTAGAAGGATATCGGAATTTTGTCAGGTTCTTCTTAAATTAGGTCAAATTCTTTTAAATTCTTACAAAATTCATCATAATTTGCTCAAGTTCTTTTAACATCTTACAAAAAAGTAGTGGCAATTTTCCCATATTTTATAATTTTTATTTATATTCTGCAAGAATTTGATAATTACAAAATACCATACCATAGACCAGATGTTCACACAGATTGCTTTATGCTTTGATGTTTTATGCCTTGAATAAATTTCTTATTTCACAGGTTAGAATATCACTTCCTCTAAATTGTTTTTACCTATTCCTTATTTAGACTCTTTCTTTTTTGTGTTCTTCCATAAAGACATTTATGACATTAATTTTGTTTTGATTTAAATTTTATTCTTACCAGGCACTAATATTTACCATAATAATCAAAGACTAAAATATCAAATGTTTTTAAAAGTAAAGATAATTGTTGTTTGAATTAACTTTTTTATAGACATTTAAATAAGAATGTTGTGAATATGGAAACAGAATTCTATAACAATTCATATGATAAGTCTATTCAATGTTAATAATATCATTTATTACTGAAAAATATACATGATTTTGAGCAAAATATCTATTGTATTAGTATATTGACAAATCTCATTAAAAGGAGAAGAAAAAAGGAATAAAGGAGTCAATCGAAAAAAAGAGGAGAAACCCTTCGAATAGAGGAAACTATTCTATAAAAAAGGAGTATTGGTCAATGTAGATAAGAGAAGGGTTTGTAAAGGTTGATAATGGTTATGCAAAAAATTGTTAAGTGTTAAAAAATTTTACACAAGGAAAGGGAAATGTGAGAAAATTTTTGAAAAGTTGAATCTCTATTATTTATATGAGCGAAATGTAAATTTATTTATAAAATACACTAATTATTTGATAACTTTGATAATTAAATGTTCTTAAAAATATAAAAAAAATATTTCCTATAAGAGATTGTAAAAATTAGGGATGGGCAATGTAGTATATATCAAAAATAATAACTGTCTCCAAAAAATGACTAAAATACCTTCCGCTCTGATGAACAATTGAGTCAACGGCTGGAAGAATAGCGGATACCACATAATAAAGCCCTACACTTATATGGTTTTGTATTTAGCAATGTATAAAGGATATTCTTCCAGCTGTTGACTCAATTATACTATTAAAATGGTACCCCCTATACCTTGCTGTGACTTTTTGACTTTAATACCCTATACCTCCTGACTTTAAGTTAATTGGGCATCCCTAATTTTAAGGTAATCTTGAAAAACCAAAAATCTGGTTGTCTTCGATTACGTATATATTTATAGTGAATATTAATTATATAAACAAGTTTAAGTAATTAATGGAAAATAAATCGTATTTTGTAAAGATTTTTAAAAATGTAATTTACAAAAGCTTTACTGTTTTCATTACTTGATAAATATAGAATAAACAATACAGTATCATTTATAAAACTGTAAGAAATTGTCACTAAGGAATATCTAACACATATGATATGTTAAAACAAACTACTGATTATTCTATTGATTCGTTGAAAGAGCACCAGAGAAAGTAGCATATCAAAGTTTGTAATGGACCTAAAGATTATGCAAGCATTTTTAGATATACAAGTATATATAAATATAAATTTAAAAAACCAGAATTAAGTTCGTTTTAAATCATTTTAGATTACTTGAAACATCAATTTTTTAACTTTCTGTAACTTTATTTTAAATGACTTAAATATACTGCAATTAAGATCACTTATATAGTAATGTAAATATGGTTTTGATAAGAGAGGGAATTAAAGAGGACTGTATACACATTGAAGCTATGATCATAGAGTTCTCTAAATCACCTGATTACCATGGTAGACCTGATGGACAACACATAACTGCCCAACAGTTAGAACAAGATGGATTTTCCAAACATGATGATAAAAGATTGTTTCGGGTATATGTGGCCCAATTGGACGAAGACTGTGATGAATTGATTGGCTTTGTGTTATTCTTTGATAAATACTCAGGCTGGTATGGTAAATGTCTATGGATGGAATATATGTATGTTGCAAGTGAACACAGTAGTCAAGATGTCGGTGCAAAACTCTTGTCTAGATTAGCAGAATTTGCGCTAGATAATAATTATGCCAGGGTCTATTGGAATTGCTTTTCATGGAATGATGCTGTTATTCACTTTTATCAAATTTCCGGTGCTAAGGAAGCATGGAAAGATTTGAATATTTATGTGTTAGAAAAACAAGCAATGTTATTATTGGCAAATAAATGAAATTGATTAAATAAATTATTTGATATGGTTTTAAATTATAATTAAAACTTTATTATAACAAAAGTAGAGCTTTTTTCAATTTAGCATTAATTTATTTTTATCGGTCTCTCTGAACGGAGGAACGGACAGGTTTAGCAGTTTACTGTCAATGTAGTCCTGGTTGATATTTTTTCTAGCTGAATTCTTTATTTTGTCAAGCTATATGTTTTTTTCATTTAATCAAATTTTCAATAATGTGAGCTAGGTAGTTTATCTCTAATATTATTTCTGCCAAAAAAAACATATTTATTCAAATTGTTGGCAGGAACAATTAAAGATACGCAAAGAAGGGATGATAATGAGGAATTACCTTGGAATGCTCCCATCGCCATTTTGGCCGAATTTCTTTATTAGATCTCTAAGAGATATTCCTCCCCAAAGTTAATTTTAAATATTCTGTTTAAGAATAATGTTCATAATTGCCTAAAATGTAGTAGAGGTGGTAATTTTCCAAATATCAGAAGTTACTTAGTCTACCGGAAGTAGTTTTAATAGTGAATTCTATGTAAATTTTAATTGGAAAATGCATTTTACTGACTGAGTTAAAGTTATTTAAATATAAGCTTACAAAATAAGTAATAAAGTTTTAAACGCTCCAATTTCATGAAAAGTTTACTATTTAGCTATTGAATTCAATCGCAATCAATTTTTCATACTATATTTAAATTGATATTTGTATTTTTCACAATAACTGAATTTTCGCCAAAATGCTATTAAATTTACTATTTTGATCCCCCCCCCCCTGTAGCGGGTAAACTACATATGTTCCAGAATTGTGCCTGGAAAACAAAATGTTAGTATTGATGTCTACTAAGTGAAAATATAAAAATTTCTGAATAGCAACATAGGCATAGAACACAAAGATCTGAACATTTTATTTCTGTCAAAATTTATTTATAAATATAAGAAATTTTGTAATCTCTTACAAAATATTTTTAAATTTGGTCAAACTCTTGTAGAAATTATCATAATTCTGCTAAATTTGGTTGAGTAGTCAATTTTAATAATATTCTTTAAGAACTGTTGAAACTATTTAAATAGCTACCAATCTTAAGACATAAGGCATAAAGTTCTTTGCTATTTAAATAATTCGTACAGAACTTATTTTTTAGTAACAACTCATTCTGAACCATACCGACCAAATGTTGCAAATTTTCGAGGCCAAATTTAGACAAATCTAAAACTCTTTGATTTTACCTTTGCGCATCTATGGTGTCTAGAAAATATATGAATAGAGGTGTAGTCTGGTACTTATAAAGATCATTTATTGTATTTTATTAATAATTTTTTGAAATAATCATTAAATATTTAAGGACATTGAATAATCAAAATAATTAAAACTAAATAGAATTTATCACTCTTTCCGAATGAATAAAACACTATTGTATTAATGCCAACACTAAAATATCTGTTCCTAATAAAGATAACATAATGTCTTTCAAAATTTATTTCATATGAACCAATCTATTTCTATATTAATTAAGTTTGTAAATTTATATAAGTCTAAATTCATATTAAACTAACTAGTAAGAAAATATTTAATAACTTCAAAAAAAATAATTATCTTGATGAGATTGTGGAAGATTATTTTATAGAATATTATAACTAAATAAATAAAATAAAATAATATAAAATATAATTTCTATATTTTAAAATGGTTTTAATAAGAGAAGGAAAGAAACAAGATTGTGTTTACATCGAAGCCATGATCAGAGAGTTTGCAGAATTTAATGGTAAACCCGAGGGACCAAAAATAAATGCCCAACAGTTAGAACAGGACGGATTCTGTGAGCAATATGGAGAACGTCTTTTCAAGTTATATGTGGCCCAATTGGATGAGGAGAGGGAAGAATTGATTGGTTATGTCTTATTTTATGATGAATATTCACTCCAATATGGTAAATGCATCTGGATGGAGGATCTATATATTAGACCTGAGCATAGAGGTGATGGTATCGGTACACAATTGCTTTCTGCTCTGTCAAAATATGCACTGGATAATAATTATGCCTGCATCGATTGGGAATGCTTTGGTTGGAATGAAGCTTCGATTCGATTTTATAAGCGATCCGGAGCTATTGAGGGTATGACTGGACTGAGTAGATATGTTTTAGAAAAAGAAGATATGAAACAATTAGCTATTAATTAAAAAATATATGTTATAGACTATAGTATATCATTTTTGTGCTAATTGTATTATTTGCACCTAATTATTTTAATTTAAATAAATTGTGCTGTTCAAATTTAAATTTGAATTAAATTTGTTTAGTAAGTATAAAATGCTAACGGTTTGTGCAAATAGTACTTTAGGAGAAATAAAAAAAAATTAGGCTCCCATCCCCTTTAGTAGGCACATTTTTACATGGTAACCAACTTATTATACTTCCTTTCGTCAGACGCGTTTCCCCACCAGAAGTGTGCATATTTGTATGTTCCATAAGATATAACTGTAAATTAATTCGTTTCTTATGATCACTTATTGCCATTAGCTCTCTATACTTATGTTAGGTTCTTTACTAATACCTTAACAATGTAGAAAGCGAAATTTTAGCAACATTCAATCCAATTTATGATATGATATCAAGGTATGTTTCGTAAAAGTCTATAATTTATTGACAAGATTGTAAAATGATTCTAGATTATATTAGTAATTGACTTCCAATTATCGAGGAGGTTTAACTAAAAAAATCAATTTGTAATAATTTGGAATAGTTAATTTTCATGTAATATTGTAATCATCATAAAAATTTTTAAAGATATTTTTGAGAAATGATTTGACCCTAGATCAAAAAATATTCCAATAGATTTAGAAAGTGTTACTCTTGAAACATACTATTCTTAAGTGATATCTTTTTAATATTTTGCCTTTATTATTAGTTTATACTCACATGCAATAAAACTTACACTAAGAAAACGATATAAACTATCAATTTTTAAAAATGGTCTAACTTTTAGCGTTTCGCTTATTATTATTATATTTGACTAATCTTTGAAATTAAGCCAAATTAGAGTTTGAATTGAAAACTTAGTGATAGATAGAATCCTTTATAGTAAAATTTCTATTCGAAATAATTGACATTTCAATTAAGTATTTAATTAACATATAATAACATATTAATCAAATAATGTAAAATATTTCGAAACATTTAAAAGTGGTCTATTAGTTGTTCATCTTTTTAAAAAAATCATAGTTAAGTATTTATCTGTTAATTTTAGACAATACAATAAAATAATATTATAATTCGCCATCGGATGGTTCGAGCCTGGATACAAACTAGACTACCTAAAGCCTGTCTTGTTTCCTGTCTTGTCTTGTTTTTTCCGGTTCCTGTAGAGGAACAGGACAGGACAAGAAAATATTTTATCTTCTATAACAGGAACAGGACAGGACAACAAAATATTTTCTATACTATAACAGGAACAGGACAAGACAGGACAAGACAACAACCGAACAGGACAGGACAAGAATCAATTCTTGTCATGATTAGGGAGTCTAATACAAACTGTGAATTGTGCTCAGAATAAGGTACTATCATAAATACTGGCTTGCAATACTCCAGGCCAGTCTCTAACTATTAATAGGTGTCATCTGTCGAGGTGCATTTTCCATATATATATATGCCCATGGTCTGCAGTGTTTTTACTCTATCCATATATAGTCCAATATTAATATTCAAATTTTTAAGTCTTAAAGTTAAATAAAAATATTGAACTTTCTAGTATTTGAAAAGTGAAGATTAAAGATTCAAAAAATATTAAAAGGATCAATTTTATTATTTAATTTTAAGTTTAAGTTAAGACTTTATATATATATATATATATATATATATATATTGTAGGGTTAATTGATTCTTGATGACTATAAAACATGTTATCATTCTGTTATGCAAGCTTAACATGACAGCACAAATGCTGCTAATTTTATTAAGTTTTCTGGTGTTAAATGATTTAATTAAAATGAAGAATTTCAGAATTGAATTTATAAAATTAAATTTTTGGTAGAAAAATAAATAACAAATAAAATTTTATATAGATCTTTTATAATACAAGCCAATTAATCAAATTTCTATGTTGCAAAATAATGATATAGGGAGCTTTATTCCAATATATTATTTTGTATTTCACTGAAGTTTCTATAAAAGAAATTACTAATAAACGTGAATGTTAGACATAATTTCACAAGGCGCACTTCAATAGTCAAGTGTTTTATAAAACATCTTTCTCTTAAAATATGTTAACTATAGGTATTTTAAATTTTAAACATTCTCAAGAGAGATGAAAATAGTTTGTTTGAATAATTAATGATTTTAAGAAAACTTTTTAAGCAGGTAGCTTGAATGAGTTTAAGAAAGAGAAAAATTAAAACTTATTGAATTATTGCTTGGTTCATTTGTTCAGTGAATTAATTTTAAAACAAAAATTCAAGTGGGAATTGAAAGTGATTTGATTTTGATATAAATACAAATTTGCAAGCCTTGCATGTCTAGACGTAGGCACATGACTAACCCAGATATGGTATAATATACCATGATGATATATTAGCACAAAGAAATTAATACATTCATTATTTAGAAAATTTGTTTTTTTATTGTAGAGAAAGCACTTATTATTTTGAGATATATTTCAAAAATCTCTTTTGAATAACAAAAATTGAACAATAATTTTGTGATAAAACACAAATTCTATTAATATTTAGAAATCTATTTTCTATTTGTATAAGAAATTGAATTTAAGATTTTAAAATGTTTTAGAAATAATTTTCTCAAGTATTCAATACTTACTTCACGAAACTTCTTGTGCATAAAACAGTATGTTATGGGATTTGTACAGGAGCTCAGGTATGAGAGCAGATGAATAAACGATATGCTCGTCGGACTCAATACGGAATATATCTTTGAGTATATATATATATATTTTTAGTGAATAGTTTTGAAATATTTTAGTATTTTATGATAAATTTTACAAAAGATTAAACTAATTTCATTATTATACCTGTTTTGGTCTATAAAATGCCCAAATATTGATGGCATATATTGGTGTCCAGCATATGAAGAATTCCAACACCAGTACGCATAGCATTCTCACAATGCGTTTTTTGCTTATTAATTGATTACTAACGCGACGAGTGTTTCTAATAAAAGATAAATGGAAATTTATTTCAATAATTGACCAATGCACAAAAAAATTGTTTTTATATGTACTTACGATAATCTGTCATTAATTAATTAAAGATTTACTCAAACCATTCTATAGCTAAATATTGTATAAAATATTATCTAAAATTTAATCTCTAAATGGCTTTGAAAATTAGTTTTATTTATTTTATGCTAAGAAATTGAATGACAATTTATATAATAAATAATACAATGATGTATTATACAGGGGTAGCAAAGGGTATATTCTAAATATTCCAAAATTCACCCTCCTCTAGACTTTTTGCGAAGCCGGCAAATGTATTCTAATTATACCTTAAATGAATTGATTAATGACCATAAATCCCGACCCGAAAGTATAAGTGATCACGAAAATGAATGAAATAATGCACAAATATTGCGTTCTAATATTAGTTCTAGCATTACTTTATTTATCCAGGGTGGTCAGTAGCGTTCGAATCAATTGGGGTATAGTTGGGTGGTATTTCGGAAAGATGTCTCTCAAAACACCAGAGCGTATTCAAAATACCAAAATATTAAAAATGCACAGGTAAAAACAAGATTAATGTAAAAACAAAAATTTACTACCTACGGCGCAAACGACAGGAGGCATTTTGAAAAAACTTCAATACTAGGGTATTTACGATATGGATGGTTAATGGAGGGTATATCTCCTCATCATTTCCCCTGTGCTCTGAACCCATACCTAAAATTATTTAAATTAATGAACAATTCATTCTAATTGCGAAATAATAAACAGAAAAAATATCTAAAAGATTTTTGACTATTTATAAATTATTTGGTTCAGAGAAAACAGATTTTCAACACAACTATTTAACATTTTTGAAAAGAAGCAATTATTAAGTAATTATTTTGCATTAAAATTAATATTCGTTATATAAATAATTTAAATAAACATAGAGTAAAAATAAGATATATAAATAAACACAATATTAGTTGTAAATAGCATCCTGACTAAAATATTAGGTGTTTCAAAATGATTGAGTGATGTTAAAGTAAATACAAAAAGAAGATTTTTCAAGTTTTTCTAAATAGAAATTCACTTTTTCTGCTCTAATCTTAAATGTTTAGAATTTGGTTCATATCTGAAATCATCAAATGAAACATATTTTGTCATTTCTTCAACTTAGAATAAATTAATTCACATTTATATTTATTAAAAATAGAGATTTAATGTAGATATGATTGTCCAAGTTACAGGTGGTATTTAACAAATCTTCGAGTTGGATATATACTCTGTAGATTATTCTGTAGATGGAATAACTCTTTCCCTGGTCATCCCTAGTGCTAAGCTAAACATTTTCTGGGCTAAATATGAAACTTATACTACCATATCTCAATATCTGTTCACGACAACTCATTGGTTTTGTCAGTATGTGGTTTATTAAAGATAATATGCGCGCCTGAAAGTTAGAGATTTCATTAATATGTTTGGACTCATAACTACAGTATTTGTAAAACATTTATTATTTGACCAATAATTTTAACTAAATTACTGTTACACGGCTTTCATTTCAACGCTATACTTAACCACTTTTCGTGGTCATGACTATTGACTATTTTTTTGATATATCTAATTAAATTTTATTGGATGAATTTTTAAAAATATCTCTAATTTTTAACAAATATTTATTTTTAAATATATATTCCTCAATGTTCAGTAAAAATAATATAATCTTCATAGTTTAATTTTACCAACTTACCCTAATCTCACTTTTTTAGCACCAAGCACTCGACATTCTTGATTTGTGCCCAAAGCTATCAATTGACTCGTATTACCTAGGAAAAAATAATACAAAATGCATTAATATCAAAGATGAATTAATCAATTATAATAAAATATTTATATTTTTACAATTAGAACTGTAATCATTGGAAGTTGATCTTGGTCTAACTATGTCCGATGAAACAGGTCGTGAATCACCATTGTTGCTTATATTTTTACAATAGTGTTGATTCTGAGTTTGGAATGTGGACACACATAGTTCCTTGCTTATTAGCACATAATTAATTGTCATCAGAATGAATGGGATTAGGAATAACAGAATTAACAGAGATAAGTTGAATATTTCCTCCACCGTATCTGACGGCCAGATTTCACGACATTTGAACTTTCCTAGTTGCAAAATCATATAAAGAATTGAAATATACAATTAATGATAAATTAAAATCAACAATATAGTTTGGAAATACTGTACTAAAACATAGCATTCAATAAATAGTTTCACTTTTATAAATATTTTGTAAAATTCATTGCAAAATCGAAATATCGGAACGAGTATTATATTGAAAACTAATAAATATAATCATTGTAAGCACTATTTCATTGGTTTCAATTTGTTTATACTAAAACCAATATAAATTGACTAATTCTTAGCTATTATTCACTGTTTTAATGAGTTTTGTAATGAAAACTATAAAAAACTGATTTTGAACGTTAAAAACATTTTTATTACATATTTTGGTCAGAAAAGATTTTTTTTTTGTAAAACGATCACTAGACATCCCCTTGGCAAAAATTGGTAAAAGCCGCCATGTTACCATCATCAAAAGCCTCCTAAGCTCGTTGAAAAATATTATACTAACATTATGGACTTTAGTTTAGAAATTGTTTTGATTTATACACAAACAGAAATATAAATTATGTACTTTCAATCTTCTGCATTCAGATATTGATCAGGATAAAATATTTATAAAAGGTACAATCATTTTTTAATAACTTTTGAAATTTTGACTGCCTTTTGATTAGGTCAGGTGTAGGTATGGGGTGGTATTTTTTTGAGAATTTCCTTAAAATTCATAGAGCGGGTATAGCCAAAATCCCAAAATATGATAAATGTAAAGGGGGAGTAAGATAAAACAACATTTTTTGACATTGATGCAAACAGTCATAGGGGGGAGGGGGTGAAATTGGTAAAATCACCCATTGTCCATCCTTATTTATTATTAACTTCTTTATGAAAATCTACATAAGCTAAACTTGTACATAAATATACAAATCTGCATTATAGAGCCGGGGTAGACAGTATCGGCCGAGTCAGAAGGGGGTATTTTGCAAAAACTCAAACGCATGGGAGTTTAAAGGCTCTACAATTTGTCCCAATGGCCACTCCCGTAAGCGGGTCGTTAGAGACTAATTTTGGTCTATAAATAAATCATGATTCATCTTGTGAAAAAAATATTCATGAAAGAGAAATAATTTTGAATATATCATAAAAAATGCTTTTAAACATAGATATTTCAAAAACGCATAAAAAATCAATTTTTTTCTCATTACAACAAAATCCCTCACAAAAAAATAGAGAAACTATTTAATATTTAAAATATAGCCTTTCCTTCATATTTATCTTTTATAGAGTTATAGAAATATTTCTTATTATATTCAAAATATACAAAAGAAAATAAAAAAAGAGAACTGATTTTGAAGTCATGAATAGACAGACTGTAGTTATTTGTTAAAATATTTTTATATATATTTTCATTTTTTTCTATTTTGACTTTAAGCAAAAATTTCAAATTATCTTTTTTAAGAAATTTGATTTGCATAATTTGAAATGCTTTTTTTGCCAAGGTCAATAATCGCGGTTAATAGAAAATTTTTCAATTAATGATGCAGTAATTGTTTTTTTTACTTTTGAAATTGAATTTCTTAGAATTTCTTTTTTTATTAATATTTTTTAAATAAATTATTTTTTGTTTGATTAACTAATAAATTGATTAATTTATATTAAAAAAGTTTATTTGCTTTTAAAGTTTATTTTCCTTTTAATAGATTTTCTTAAAATGAATTCTAGTAATACATACGAAAAAGTTGCTTTATGAGTAGCAAGATAAGAAAATGCGCATAGTCATATAAACTAGAAAGTTATATTTTATTCACTTGAAGAATTATCTATTCAGACATATGTTTTATTATAATAATGGTGATTGGTTACTTTATTTCATTTTAACATGTAGTTTTAGGTTTAATATTACCAATTATGATATCTGAATGGATAACTAGTCAAATAAATAAAATATAAATCTTTTAAATTCTAATTTTTATATTAATATTCAATTATTTGGCTTAAACTTCAACAATAATAATGAAATTTATAATTGCTTGAATCATTAATCTTTTATTACTATAACTGTACTGGGAATAGTAGACAATATTACTTTGATCTACGACTGTGTTCCACATAACGAAGTAATGAACAAAAAGCAATCAATGAAAGAAGGAACGTGGTTCTACGCATATCTGAATAATTATTTTAAATTCGCAAACAGGTCAATTATAAATATAATAAGATATTATAATTTTTTGATAAAATGTTCCCTCCATTTAAGATAGGTAAAAGCAATATAATATCGTGAGCAGTATTATAATATCTTTAGGTTAAATTTTGAATAATTTTGAAATTAACTTGGTTCAAGATGTGTTCGAATAAAATTGAGTGAAAGATGAAATGAGAGTAAACGAATGAAATATGAATTTGCATTTATGATGCATTGAAAATAATATTTAAACTTTCATACAGTATGTGAATATAATAATGATTTTTATTCATTTCTAAACCTATTAAACTGTAAACTCCTTATTCATCTTTAATGCTTTAAACTTTTCATTACTGGATATCAGTTAATACTAATAAATTGAATTTTTTTTATGAATGAAACATTTTAATAAAATTTCTTTCCAGATAGAATTGAGCTTTTCTTAATACCAGGACTTTAGTGACTCTAACCACAGTTTTACAACAGGTTGGCATTTAGAGGATATTGCGGAAATGTTTTTATTGCTATTTATTAATTGGATATAAAGCCAATATGAAAGTTGAAATATTTTCGAGACATTATAAATGCAAATTCATCTTTCATTTATTTACTCTTTCAATCTTTTATTCGAGTACTTCTTGAACTAAATTAATTTCAAAATTATTTTTATTCATTGATATGACTATTAATCATTAGTAGTGCAGTTACTATTCCGGTAACTTCCAATCAGAGAGCATCTATGTATGACGTCATACATAGATGCTCTC
>JAQFXN010001216.1:0-16170 GCA_034693365.1 Liacarus xylariae
AAGAAAAAAAATAGGACCCCCCCCTAGAAATCTTGAGAAAACGGCGCCGAAGGCGCCGTTTTTGAAGAATATACTTTGAAATTCTGTCTAAATTCTTAGAAAAATACTGGAATTTTATCAGATTCTTGCTAAATTTAGTCAAATTCTGTTAAATTCTTGCAGAATTCATGATAATTTGCATCAATTCTGTCAAATTCTTGTATAATTGATAAAAATTCTGCTAAAATACATCATTTTTAATTAAATTCTGCAAGAATTTCATGGTTGAAAAATACCACACGCTATACCCCCCTGTCATTTTGAGGCTCTTATCAGTACCCTATACTCCACTGAATTTTCATCCTTTGCCCACCCCTAATTAACAGTCTTGTAAAGAACAACAGCTTCTGCTTACTACTTGGCTGAGTTATAGGATGCTCAATGGGTAGTATAACCAAAATACCTCCTGTCTCTGAAAAAAATTACCGAAATACTTCCCTGTGATGAATAAAAAACAAGAAATTTTGAGATCCCCTCAATTTTTTGAATATTCTGTGAAATTCTGGCTAAATTCTTCGAAAAAAACTGAAAGAATTTGACGATTACAAAATACTCCATCCTATAACCCTGTGTTTTGAGGCTTTTATCAGTACTCTATACCCCCTGACTTTGAGGTCTTTGGGCACCCTATCGTATAATTAAAATTAAAACTAAGAATAAAAGTATTAATTTTATTATGGACCAATTAGGTAATTGTACATGAAATAAATCATTAAGAACATGAAAGGTTTTAATTCCTCTAGATTACTTGTCCAATTTCAATAATATTTAGCAATGTAACAATTTTTAAAAATAAGATTGTGTTTGAGAAGAAATATTCATATCTTGGAAAAACTGAATAATTTAAACTTATTCTTGTTTAATATATGTTAAACTTCAGCATGAAACTAGACTAGACAATTAAAAGATAGTTTCAATAATTTTTTAATAGAAACTGTACTTTTTAATAGAATCAAAGCTGTTTTCGAATACAGTTTCTATTAAAAAATTATTAAAGAAATCTATCTTATAAGTGTTTTTTCTAGTTTCATGCTGAAGCTTAACATATAGGAACTAATAAAAGCAATAGGAATTGGTTCTTTTGTAATATAATATTAATAATATTCATCATATTAGAAGATAAGATTTAGTAAAATAATTGCATTCTTATAGGTCATAAACATGTAGAAGATTGTCAAACTGGTAAGCAAAGTAACTTTTAAAAAATTCAGAAGAAACTAACAAATGTGGTGCAAAAATAAAATATCTTATATTTGAAAAATATATAAGTAATCAACGTAGAATTTAATGCTGATTATAGATATGAAATCCAAAATTCAATCCGGCAATCGAGTTTAAAGTTTTAAAATTTTTAAGTTATGAAAAAATACAATTTTAAGATCAAATATCCCAAAAACTACTTTAATATTAGATTTCACCCCTATAATCAGCATTAAATTCTTCGCTGATTACATATAAATTTATAATGTTTCAAATATAAAATATTTTGTTTTTGGACCACATTTGTTAAAGTCATCCATATTTATAAAGAGTTACTAAGCTCACCAGTTTGCCAGTGCTCTACATGACCGTTGGGTTATTACTTTTCTTCCAAACTGTAGAGAATATATTGAATACATTTGTTGATTAAATTCTATTTAAGAATCGCTTAATTTTCGAATAAAATATTGAGCGAAACTTAGAATTAGTTAAAAATCTAAATCTTAATGGAAGTAAGTCTGAAAGCATATAAGAATCCCAATAGATTTGATCGTTTGAAAAGGTGTTTATTGTGCAATAGAGTAGTGGCAAAGATGTCATTTCTAACGATTATATGTACGATAACTGTATGACTAAGACTGAGGCAATAAACGAGACGATAGGCAATAGAAAGCCTACGCTTTAAACTTATTCATACTGTAGTGGTGCCTGAGTTCAGTACGAAATAGAGCTTAACTCACACGAAATCGATATAAAATTATGCATAGAATAAGAAATTATTTCCTCAATTAATGTAAAGCTAAAAGGATTTGAGTGAAACTCATCTTTTTATTCGTATTCATTGCTAATGAATAGCATTGGAATAATTATTAATGAGTTGTTAAAGTTTTATGTTGTGTTAGAAAATTAAAATTAAAGCACAAAATTGTTATTATAATAAAACTTTAATTAGATTAGAGTTCGTCTTATTATTTGCGATTATAACTAATAATAAAAAGCATTCAAAATGAGATGTAATTTGTTTAAAAAAAATTAAATTCAAATTTTCAGATTCAAATGATTTGATAGGAAATTATTCAAACAATAAATAAAATCAAATTTTAGCCCTTATTATAGAAAAATATCGATTTTATGCACTTTTCTCTGTGGAATCAAATTTAATCATTTTGTGTGTAAAAGGATTTTCTATTTCGACAAAAACAAAATTAATTTGAATTTTAACTTAATTCAAAAACAGAGAAAGTTGTTAAATAATATTTTTCGTTAGTATTTATTTATGTAATTAACAAATAATTTTCATTTTAATTATTTAATTGATGACTAATTAATTTAAATTACTTAATATATTAAGTTTATAATCAAATTCAATAATAATAGTGAAGGTTTTGGGTTTTATTAACCGATAAAACTCTTTCATATATTCCAGGGGTCGCCAAGGACGGCCCAGTCAGGGGGCAAAGAGGGGGTATTTTTAGAAAATTTAGGGTATGCAAAATTTCAAAATATGAAAAATGCTCAGGGGTGAGTAAGGAAAAAATACGACTTTTTTTGCGCCGCAGGGGGTGTTCAGGATATACGACGCGATTCTTGATATATTCAATTAATAACTAATCCAAATAACTATTCACAGAATTATATAACATAAGTGAACACAGAATTACAATTTATCTAAAATTTCTTGTAACAAAAGTTAACATTGAGATTCAGGGATAGTGAGGAATGAACAAAAAATTAATCAAAATGGGTATAAATAAAATTTAATTTTGATCATACATTTAAACACATTAGCATTATATAGAAAACTTCATTTCATCTTGGTAACTTCAAGAGAAATTTTGTTATTTACTTTTTTTATTTAATAATTAATTTTATGCAACCAAACGAATGAATTAATTTATAAGAATATTCAACAAATGGGATGAAAGACAAAATATTTATCAATTCTAACGAAACATATAATAAATCTGTTTGTCGTACTATCTGTCTGTTGTACTAAATCTCAGGTGAGTTTTAAAACATCATCAATGTTTGAATTGTATGCAAAATAATTTAAATTATATAAAACCCAATCTGTAAAATTGCTCCAAGCCAATTTGATATACACTACAATTATTATATATTATTTATATATCACAACAAACTCTTTGAGTCCTTTGATGGATAAAACTTATTAAATAATCTATAAATCATTCATATTTTAAAAGTCCATTTAATAAAATATTCAAATTTTATTGAATTCATTTGTGAGATTTAGTTATAAATAGTTTTGATTTAATAATTAAATCATTTTTCTTTGATTTCATCTCATTTATTGTGCAATGATTTCTAACAACTGTTTAGAAAATCAAAAATTTTATTCATAAAATTAAAAGCTATGAAACATTATATTAATTTTATTCAGACATTTATATAGTTGTTTTCAGTTCATATTTGTGCTAGAATTCAATTTTGAAATAAAATAGATCTGGAATGTTTTATAAAATCATAGGACCAAAGAGCTTAAAGCTTAGAATATCGTCGTTCCCCTCTATATATTTGTTAACAACTGATATACAGTATATAATTGTTTCTGAAACTGGGGAAACCCCGTAACGCTTTATGTTCCCAATGCTATGACTTTTATTGACGAGTCCACAGAAACAACAGTACGCATATGCGCACTCAGAACATTACATCAGTTAATTAACTACTCCCTTTCAGAATCAATGGATATACTGTACAATAAGCGTTAAATTTAGGGAATTCTGAGGTCACTTATACAAAACCATTCAAATGGCATAAAAGGCATTTTTCGATAGTAATAACCTCTCAGAAAATTATTTGATTTCAGAGTTTAATGCATCGAATCAATTGCATTCGCAATCGTAAAATTTCAATTATTAAACTTTCTTTACTTGATGTCAAATCGCGAATTTTTTGTTTGTAAATTAGAAACTTTCTTATAAAATGTTTAGAATCGTATAAAGTTTGATTAATTTAGAAAGATACTCGCTTAACAATTGATTTGATGGTTTAAATTCTGAAATCGAATAATTTGTTGAGAAGTTATTACTTTCGAAAAATGCCTTTTATGCCATTTGTAGGGTTTTGTATAAGTGAATTCAGAATTCCCTAAATTTAACGCTTGTTATAATGCATTAAATTGGAAGACTTAATTATAACTTATAATGCTGTTAAAGCGAGTGCAAAAAACCTGATAAAAACTGGTATTTTTTAAAATAAAAAACTTCTTACAATTTTATCATTAAAAATGTTCTTGCACAATTACATAATGCTTATTACAAAAATAGTGTTTTCTTAACATTTAGTGAAAGTACTCATTTTTAACATCATAGGGGTTTTTTGGTCTTTACTCCTTAACACAATTACTTCGGGATAAAAGCTTTTTTATTACTGCTTATCTAAATCAACAGCTAAAGCTATTTAAGGAATTAAATCAAATTGAATTATTATTATTAATATTATTGTTTGGTTTAAATAATAGGCTGGAAATGTTGCATCATTTACGTGGTCTCCCGATGAGAGCACACCAGACGTCGTCTATTATCAGGTAAATTATTTACAATCGCTTATCAAAATCTGATAAAATATGAAACGTCTAAACAGTATTAATCATTAGATTATATCATCTATTGTTAGACTATTTATAGTTACTCTTTATTAGTTATATTTGATATGTAATCTTAATTCCCAGTGCTTTACACATCGCAATCTCGGCTGGAAAATAATGGTCAACAGCTCATTGAGGGTACAATCACTTCACCTCATCTATTGTTTTGTAATATTGATTGCAATAAAAAACTTAATATATTTATATTGAAATAAAGTTTCACTCATTTAAAAACAATTCAAAAAAAAGATACAGGGATAATTTATTTATTATATAAATAGTAATAAAATATATTTATATTTCTAAAAAGCGAACAAAAATTATTGATTTAAGAACTTATCTAAAGTTTTTATATATATTTTTTTTATAAAAGACACTTTTGCTCCTGTATTGTCATTCTTTTGTATAATAAATATCATCAATTCAATCATAACTTGTTTTTTATTCAATTGTTTTATTTAAGAATTTTTTTCTTTCTTGACATTAAGTTAAATGTTTTTTTTTTAGAAAAAACATTTTGAATTTATTATTCAAAATAAAGTCAATGATTAATGTTTTATAGAATAGAAATAATAGAAAATTATATTATAAAAGAACGAAAAGTTTGCAAAATAAAAAAAAGAAATAACCGGTAATAAAATAAATAATTGCATCAATTTGTTATTTTGCTAATAATGTTAAAACATTTAATTGTAGTCCATTAAAGACGCACAGAATTGTATAACAATATACAGAATATTTGCATCCATTGAACTCACAATTAATGCAATTTTAAATTTTAAAAATCATTTTATTTCATATTTATTATCTTTAAAGTGAAAAATATTTATTTAATAACACAATTTATATGTAAGTTTATAATTAAAGGCACCCGTTCTTTATTATACCCGTTATGATTTATATAATGAATCAAAATTTCTTTATCCCTCCCTCTCCTTATATTATAATACGACTGTATATTATCATTAAAACATGAATTCATTACAAATCAATCTCATAAATGATTTGTTTGCGGAAATATTAGTGAAAAACTTAAATAAAAACAAATTATTTGTTAGATTTTAATTATAACATAAGTTAATATTGAAATTATTTAAACGATTGAAATAATTTTATTTCCTGCAAAACGACAACAATTTATCTTAGCTTTGAATTCAGAATTTCTCGATTTTCTAAAGTTAAGAATCTTAACAAATGCTAACATTTATGGTATGTTTGAATCATTTGTTTTTGAACGATCAGAAAAATATGTTAAAATCAATTGAAACAATTTTTTAAAAACTAAAACATTTGTTCAATTTTATCCATTTCTAAAACAATCGAATCTCTGGAGGAATAATAACGCAAATTAGGTATTTAAAGTGTTCTACTTCAATTATTTTAAATAATAGACCAATTTTTACTTTTTTTCGTTTGATTTTTTTTAAAACTTTAAACTTAACATAAAATCAAGGATATCCAGATTGGGTTGAATCAAAGGAGTGATTGGAGTGGAGGAAGAGAACTAAAGGCTTTTCGAAATAAATGTGTGCTTAAAAAGTTATAAAAAAGTCAAAACTTTGAATTTCCTCAAGAATTTACAGAAACCTTAAATTTATTGAAACCCATTACAAAATCAGTTATGCTCTGTATTTAGAAGAAGTATTTTGATTCCCTGGTCATCCCTATATAAAATTATGCATTTTCTGCTATTCATATAAAAAATAACCAAACATTAAGTGTGTATTTATGAGAGAGTCTAATGGATTTAAAAGTATCAATTTAATATTTTTTAAAGGTTTAGTGAACCCATCGAATATTTGATAGAAGAATAGAAAATTCATTAAATATATTTTTTTATAGATTCGATTCGTCTCCAGAATATAATTTGTTTGTATTATTCATTTTGAATATCACGAAAATATTTTTGTGGAGAGAAATTTTATTTATATTATGTAATATTTGAGCCAAAAATTGTTTGGATAGAAATGTTTGAAGTGAAAAGAGAACTATTTATAAATCTCTTGTGTTTCCTAATGTCCAATACGTGAATAACACAAATAAACAAGAGATACAAACAGATTTGGCCACTCTTTTCGCCAATACTTATCAACACATATCACGATTCAGTACATCAAACCGTTAGAAAGCTTTGGATGAAAATTGAATTTGTTTCGCACAAAAGTCAAGTCAATTTCACTAAAGAATTATACCCTATTATACTCTACAATAGATGTTATCAACAAAACTATTGTATACTTGGATTCTGTGACACAAATAATCACAAGTGAATTGAACTTATATTTTCACTTCGGGTTTTAATCTTAATATGAATGCAATGTCTGTATTATTGGCTGAATATTGATTAAACTCATCGCTAATGCTCTCAATTACAGAAAGATTCGTCTAATTTGGTTCAGGAATAAAATACTTTGACCTTTAATATTGTCATTATTTTTATTGATATCAGGTTTTAGTTTATTAGATAACAATTTGGATGAACTACTTTTAGTTTAGTTTAATATATGTTATAATTTAGTTTAAATGAATTGATGAAAAAATAAAGAGAGAAGAAAATTGTTTCAATTGAATAGAGTTTCAGGCAATAAATGAAGAAAATATATTAACAATCGATAAAATTATATTTACTCTTACTTTATATATCAGCCAACGCTTCAAATGAAAGTAAAACTGAAGTGACTGTGCGTTTGTGATTAAGACTGACATTCATTCATCGAATTTCCTAATCTTCGATTCAGTAATTTAGTATAAAAATCATTCTCTCAGTCGATAACTCTCTCTTAAATTGAATGTATTGTAAATTTATTCGGATTTTCAATTCAATCTCTTCTTGAATAACAATAATAGTCTTTCTATTTTTAGAATTTGTTATTTGCTTTTACACTAATATAATATTAAAAATAAAATGTTAGCAAAATGATAGACTAAATACAATAATGTGAGAAAATGAACTAAAATTGTTTTAAATATTGATTTCAAAATTAATTACAGATATATTTTTCCTATTTATTATTGATTTTTTTGAATTTCTTTCTTATTTCAAACAATTACTGCAATTCTGATTCTATTCATTGTATTCGTGTATTGTTTTTTTGATGAATATATTCAATGGATTCTATGTCACAATTTTTCAGAACTCATTAGACATCGATTGTACATATCGTGTACTTCAATAATCTTAAAATGGTTATCAAGAGCTGAATCAGACATTCTTTTTAACTTAAGAAATGTCAAGTATTCAAAATTAGGGAAAGAGATTAACTTTTTGACTGTTGAATGAGTTTTGTGAGAATTTTTGACAAAAGAATGTCGACATTGTATTCATCTTTAAATTTAATATTATTAAAATTAATATAACATATACTGTATGTATAATATATTATATTTATATTTTTTACAACTTATTTTAAAATTATTTGAAATATTTTAAGTCAGAGATTTGTTCCACCAATAGTTGATAGGGTATTACAGATGAAATTGATGGTCATTATCATTACTGATTGCACAGTTCATTAAGGGTTAAAATTATAATAATTTGGCTTCAATTAAAACTACTCAATATTTTTATATAGAGAACCTATTAATGGAAAGCAAATACAGATAATGTCTCAAATTAGATCGAAATTCGTGTCATTTTGTTATTTATGTAAAATTCTTTTTTTTCTAAACACTAAAACAAAATTCTGTCGAAAATCCAATCATCTAAAGAAGAAAATCACCTCTATTTTAATAAATAGCAACTAAATGTTGTCCTCAAAAGAAACTAATATTTTAAAAGAAACAAAAAAAGTTTTTTTTTATAATAAGTAAACTTTTATGGCTTAAAATAATTTGGAGACAAGTTTTGAATCGCTAACAAACAGTTAAGTTAAGGGTTAGAGTATTGAATCGCTTAAATTTATTATTCAATATTGTTGTGAAGCAAACAGTTATGTTAAGGTCATGTTATTACAAGATTCTATTCTCTGTGCAGCTGTAGTGTATTTGCCTTACGGTTAGGCAACATATTTGGGATTGAATTGGGAGAACATTAGCCTTACTTACTGAGTGACACAATTTTAAAACTCGTTACCGCATCTCATACTCTGTTTGTTCTTATGTTTGCAGTACTGCAGACCAGAGCTGCTCTCAAAGCTTACAGTAGGAGTACATCAAACTTGTGTTGCTAGGAATGAACATACACTTGGAATTAATGTTTGTGTACCTCCGCTACAATATATTCTACACCTTATACTTGGCGACCAACTCGTAGTAGACTCTCATTCAGGTTGGGTTTGGCATTTGCGCTCTCTTACCGCTACTGTTCACACGTGAAACAAACATTTTCGGAGCACTTGTACGCAAAATAGACATTCGTGTGTGTGTTTGGCTGACGACCAGAGTTTTGTCTCGTGTTTGTCACTCTTCTCTTGCCTTTCGTCTGAATGTTTCTATTTATTGCTAATAAATGTGACATAAGTTGAGTGATTGTCCAATCGATAGGATGACTTCAAACAGCACTTTGACTTTATTCCATAATCCGTCTCCGCTTACGATTGAGAATCTGTCGAAAGGTGTGAATCACCACAAACTCAATATATATAACGCCAGATATAACGGCGGAAATTCTGGGATCAGTGCTTCGCGTTATGGAAACGCAGCTCCTCTTCAGCACATGGTTTCCAATTATATTGGAAGCGATAATCTCCAGAATAGCAGCACATCTGACAACCGCTCGCATAACTATCAGCACAACCATCAAAGTCACCATCAGTTGAGTTCAGTTGTGAACCGTATTAGGCCTGAGAAGTCCAACAGACGTAATGTGCAGAAACTGACCTGGAGGAGTTCCCAATGGGTGAAGGGCTTCGGCGAGGAGGAGGACTACGACAGCGGACACATCGACACTATGACTATTACAGACGTCTCTACAAACGTTGCCATAAGAAGAATACTCTTACTCTATGAGAACCTGCAGTACAGGGAGGCCGCGAACTTCATTAATCGTCTCAATTACAGCACATTTAAAGCTATTGTAACTGATTTGCCGATCGATGTGTTCGTTGAGGCAATTCCTAATTCGCTTCCAATTCTGGAGGCCTTATATGCAAAAGTGTTTCTGACTTGTAGTGAAGGACTGGCCGTTTCATTCAAATTCCTGCACCCGGAGAATGTGATTATGCAAATGGTCAAACTGTTTGCTCTACAGAACCCCAATATAGTGGACAACACTAATTGTCTGCTGCAGTGCATTCAGGAGCGCTTGGATGCAAACCACCCGTCAGTCTCTTCGTGCAAAAAGCTTCTGAAGGTTTGTTTGATTTGTTGATAATATTTAGCAATCATTTGAATATAGGATTTATGATTCGGATCTTTACGTCTCTTCACATTCAGGTTATAATTCTTTGTGAGCCGAGTCTCAAAAAACAAATTTATAGCAAAAAGCGGGCTCTGGACAGGGCTATTGAGGGTATGGGTCATCATGGACTGGTGGGTACTTCGGACGACACTCTAATGAATTTACACGAAGCGCTTAAACTAGAATTTGAACGCGTTATACAACAGTATAAGATTGCGGTTCAAAAGCTTGAGGACTTGGCTTTGGCTAAGAATAAAGAGCCCATTACCACATCCCTTTCAACGGGTCCGGCGCCCTGTAATAGTTCACATCAGAGACTATTGAGCTTAAGACAGGATGAGATCCAAGAGAGACTCATCAAGAATAAGACACTGCTGAACGCGATTGAGCCCTGCTCATTCACTAACCACGCGCTCCAAATATTGTTAGCAATACTACAAAAGCGCATTCATTACGACAAAGAAGCGCTCTTTCAATTCACTCAATTGAGAAAAGAATACTCTTCTGTCACTTCAAACTCCAATACACAAAACTCTATTGACAAGGAAGCTATCGTAGCTCCTGTGCTTATGAGATTTAGCCATGGATTCAATCAGGTTTGGCTCGAAAATAATTTACTATTTGTGTGAAAAAGATTCAGATCTTAGATAAAACAGATTTTCTTAAATATAAAAAAATATTCTGAATTTTTACATTTGCTTATATGTGTTTATATGTGCACTCATTTATATGTAATGTATTTTTTTAATTAAAAAATATTTAGGTTTTGAATCTTATCAAAGAAGTTCAGGGCTTAGACAACACTACCGACAATGACGATAGCAGTGATATATCTGGTTATCACAGCGATTCTGATTCTGCATTACTCATGAATTCTCCCCTCAATATTCCGAACTGTAAAGGAGCCAAAAAATATAACACTGTATTGTATCGATCGGGTGAGTCAAACAACTAATACCTAACTCTTATGGGGTTTTAATTGGATGTAAAACTAATATTTGTGACCAAAAACCATGAAATAGTTTATACATAATTGTTGTCACATAGGCTTCAAATAAATGTTATGAATAGATAAATATAAGATAGTATTGAACTTCAATAGTGAAGTCAACGAACGGAAAATTACTCGAAATAATCGAAATCAAAATCGAAATTCACGCAAATATGGCATTTGATGACAGATTTATGCCAAAAATTAGCAGTTATTCCACTACTCTATACATATTTTAATGAAATTTAAGCTTTTGTTGTTTATGTTCACTGATATTGTATTGCTTTCGGTTCAGTGCTTCGGATAATAGTCAATAAATTGTAGGCAATATTAGAGAATAGAGGCATCGCTTTATCAATGACGGCAAACAACGCTTCCAGCAATTTCTCAAAATCTTTCCGGTTTTTTCTTTATTAAAACTATAAAAGACTACAAGTTTTACAGTACGAACAGACAGTTTATCAGAAGATTTTTCAAAATAATTTTATTTATTTTTTTACTGCAATAACATTTATAAATTATAATGTGCTTATAAAGTGTGTGTTTTGGTGAGATAGCACTCGTACCAACTTTTCCTTCATCCCTAGCGAAGTCTTTTTAATCAAAGTAACTAATTATAAGAATAATTAATTAAATATAATATAAACAAGCTAATTCATCTGAATTTATTTTAATAAATGGCTAATAATTATTTTGAAAGTGAATGTATTTATTTTTTCATTAACTTTGAAAGAATATATTGTCAAATAATCCTTTAAACTGAACTAATGGTCAATAAAAAAAAATAATTAGCTTGACAATTATGTCATACATGGTTAGTAAATCCAAAAAACGAATCTCTCAATATACTGAATCACAGAATTTGAACAATCAATAGAAGTGAATAAGCTTTTAAGTGAATAAAAGTTTTCAAATTTCTCATTCAAAACAAACGAAAAGTTTTTGAAAACTGAATTTATCTAAAAAAAATCTAATTTTATTTCAGATTAAATCTAATTAGAGAACAGTTAATCTAAAATTTATGTTAGAAATTATTTAACACAAACTGTTATTTTCTTAACAATCAAAACATAGCATATATTTAATGTTAGATCAAAATACTCTTATAATAATCGAAAAACATCTAAATTGTTATTATTATAAGAGTTTAAATTCATTATTTTTGTTTTGTTAGAAATAATTTGTTGAACTAATTCTTAATAAACCAAAAGAATAGTGCAATCAGTCTATAGTAATGATAGAGTAGAGCAGAAGCTTATGTTTTAATTTTGATTCACTAAAGATTTTTATTTCTCATTTTTGCAAAACTTATAAAAACAAGAGGCAAAACGTTAATAAACTGCTCGTTTGATTGTAGCTAATATTGAGGTCAAGTTGAATGGCTTCAGTGGTAGCCCTCGCATGATATACACACTCTGTTCGACAAAACGCCAAATTAATTGCATTTAACCGAACGATGCCTTAAGCGAGAGGTATAGCAATTGGATGTTTGCGTTGCAAAACTGCTTTTAAAGCTAAATCACACCAAAAGGTTAAAATCAAATTTATAGACTGTTTGTTACAAGTAGTGAGTGAGTAGTAGTGGCCCATAATTTATTGAAAACAATCAGTGCTAAGATGTCATAACCGGCTAAACCGGACTCAAGCGCATAGATATTGCATTTCGAGCGTATTTTTCCAAACAATTAAAACCGTTGTCACGAGTCCTGTAGTAATAGTAGAGTCTTTTCAATGTATTGTCTAAAACTTTAATTCATAGCTTACGAGTTATGCAAAATTAATATCTAATGTAATCTATACGTCAAAGTGTACAATGAATTCATATGTTTAAGTCGTTATTTGGTTCATAACTTTATTAACCGAAAAATGTTAAGACTTCTGGGAATAAAAGCGGCGAAACCTTCAATCATTGGATTCAAGGATAGGACCCCTTTTCAGCGATTTTCAGCGATAGACTAATAGTTTTTGCGAAAAGCAAATAAAAACCAAACCAGAGATTAAATTACACGAACACATGCCTCACTATAATAGCAGACCAAATTGCCCTGTGCTGATCAATGCTTGACTCAAATTAGTTATATGTTTAACACATTCAACATGTCATATGTTTGGGGCGTTTGTAGACTAAAACATATTTCGATAAATTTAGTTTTGATAAATTCATTGAATTGCATTGAATTTATTGATATTTAAAGACCCTGTTCACTCAACAGAAGCTGATTTTCAGTGAGAGGGTCTACAGTCTTCTATTCAACACATCCTCCACTTCAGAAGGTTTCCGATTATTTGTTTTGTTATGTCTGACGAACTGTTATGTAGTCTAATAACCGATTCGAGTGATAGCAAACATAAAAGTGAGTCCTTTTCAAAATCACTTATCTTATAAAAGAATTTTTGCACAAATGAAGAATTTTTTAGTGAATACGATTATAATATTCTGTGCTTTACTACTTCAGTGAATTAAATTTTTTTGTAATTTGATCTTAAATTTTTGTTAGTATTATATTAAAGTTATCACAGAATATATTCACAAAAACATTCAAATATGTGATCAAAAGAATTCTATAGAGACTTATATAATCAAAAAACTACAAGACTTATTTAAAGTCAGTAGTAGTAACTTAATTCAATACATTTTTTCTACTAATTTTAATGATTTCTAAGAAATAATGTTAATATTGAAATATTTCAATTTAAATATTTATACTGTAGATTGTGTTTTGACATTTTGCAAGTATCACTCAATGTTCAGTCGCCTCTCAGTTTTCAAAATTAGTTTAATTTCTTACTATTGGGCGGGGATGAAAATTTGCCGCTTTTTCAATTTTATTCCACAAATAAGACCAAATAAGTAATCCGACAAAATACTAGGGTGCGCTTGAAAACCTAGGTGACAAATTCTAAAGGTTAAATACTATAACATTATATAACCTGAATGGATTTATAGTCTTCAGGAATCAATTAACACCACAATATATATATCGTTGGAAAGCTTATTCAATAGCGAATAAATTGGTGTTAATATTATTGTTCTGCGGTGATACCGACGAGAATGTTCAGACTAGTGTCACATGCCTTTGGATTTGTTATGACATAAGCTTCAGAATTTGAGAACCTTCAGTGTCACCAAGGTTTTCGAGCGCATCCTAGGATTTTGTCGAATTACTTATTTAGATCTTATTTGTGGATGAATATTGAAAAACCGCCTTATTATCCCATCCCACGGACCTTCAATAGTTAGAACAACCATAAAAGCATCCTGTATAATAAACTAATTTTCATATTCTTTTTATTTTTTATTATTATTTCAATGTTTTAGAATTAAATAAGAATCAAATGTTAAATACTTTTTATATACTTTAGATGTTAATATTTTTATGGTAGTCTATAAACAGATATGAGGAACGAATTGTTAAATAAATTGATTTTCACCAACATTTCTTAGCTTAGTTTTATGTTTTTAAAACTAGTTTCAAATTGAAAAAAACTGATTTATCTACATTTTATTTTTTTACATTTCTTTCTGAATGAGATGTTCAATTAAATCGAAATCTATTCGAAATCACAGCTTCAAAGACAATATTTGATTTATTTTCAGTGATGGCCAAAGTGGTCAACACTAAATGTTTTGTGATTTTGCGACCGATCTCTCATAGCTTCACAATTTCTCTCTCAAACCTAAGATAAAAAGAATAATTTATTAAATATTTCTATTCATTTCTTGTTAAAATTGCTTTATATATAAATTATTTTATCAAATTAAATTAAAATTATGTAAAAATGATACAGAAACATTTGTTTTATACTCTATGACCAGAGAAGAATATCCATAACTGTAATATTTTTATTACAGTAATCTATTTAAATGCAGTCCTTCTTTGTAATACTGTATACCGAAAGAAATACTAAAATGCATTCCCTATAAGGCATTATATTTATCCAAACTCTACTCAAAGAAAATGTTTATGCAGAATTTGATGCCTAGGGTCAAACGGTTTGGATGGGATACTTTTAGGTGAAGCCTTGAAATTTCATTTTCACTCTAATGATTTTCGTTTGGGATATGGGATAGAGTATTGTGCGAACACAGAATTTCACGGAGTTTGATGTTGTTTACAGAATTTCGGCTATTCTAGGGATGTGTAAAAAGGGAATACAGACAGAATACCCCTGACATTTTCACCAAACTTATCCCCTAGACTATTGTGCATCCCTGAGTTTAAATCAAATTATATTTCTAGAATTCTATTTAATAATAAAAGAATGAGAAAAGCTTTTATATAAAGAGAATTTATTTGATTAGCGTTTAAATAGTAATTATGATATACTGTATATAAGTTGTAATTCAGATTATTTTACAAAATTGAGTGAAATTGTGAATTTGGAATATCCTTCCTTAACCGCGAAACGAAGGTCACCAAAATGATAAGGCAATACTCTCTCCTCGAACTTTCCCAAGTCTTTCAGAGAAAATACTACTGACAATTTTGACCATCTGCATCCTTGAATTCATAGTACCGGTATTTGTTATATTTAGAAAATATTTACTCTGATTCTCTTATATATTTAGACTATGTTTGCATGCTATCAATTATATCCATATTTCAAAATTCACATAAAAAACTTCAAGAATTGACATTGGTTTAAACATTAGTTAAAATATGAATAAAATATATCAAAGAGTATAATCCTGTGTATATAAATGTTAAAAAGATAAGCTCCTAAGTGGATGTATGCAATTATTATTAGTATTTTAATTTGATTGTAACTAAAACAAAAACTTTGGGGCGAGGGTAAAACCTTATTTCACTTGAGGTTCACATTTAGCTGTTTTTATTTTGACTCTCATCTTGTAAGAGTTTTTGTTTTAGTTATTATTATTATTAGTATTTGGATTTGGGATTTTATGCATCTCATTTGGTAATAAAAGAAAGTGGTAATAAAATGATACATTTTCTCACTTGGTTGCATATTTTTACCTATTATGGTTTT
>JAQFXN010001217.1:0-16158 GCA_034693365.1 Liacarus xylariae
ACATGCGTAGTTCTGAGTCTGATTTGAAAATTCACAAACACATATTTATAATTTTCAGCAAATCCTTGGATACAAATGCATTAAAATTTTTGAAAAGAATTTTAATTCTATTATTCCTATATTTTAGAGATAAAAGATGTCAATAAATACTAAATTTGTTGACTTAGAGTATGTCTGACTTTATTTTTAATTAAATTATTGATTATTCAGTGGACTATTATTATAATGAGCGCAGATTCATAAGACCAGATAATTTTCAATTTTAAACGGATTAATTTCAAACAATAAGTCCACTCTTTATCGTCCTTTCCACTGATCATTTTGATAATATGTTGAGCAGTAGTGCGCAATACATTCTATAACCAAAGGTTTCCCAGTATTGCCAGAAATCTGCAAGAATTTGTCTAGTATACAAGTGATAAAGGGAATTTTACTGAATAAACAAAATATTTTCAATTGGAGTAAATCTTGATAATTTTTGGATGAATGTAACTACAATTCAATAGCAAATTCTAAATGTTGATAGTAGAAAAAGTGATAAATGGGCCTTATCTGGGAAGAACCTATTTCTATCAGTGATTCACTTGATGTGGTATTCATGACATTATCCACTACTTGTGCACCACTGGTGTTAAATTAACGCCTGACCTAAACTTATGTTACAAATAACTCGACAATAAATAAATTCTAATTTATTGTCTCATAAAATAGAATTATAATATTTTGTAATAATAACGTGTGAACACTTCTTATGATGTAATTGGTGCGATGACTTCTTGTGCTGCTGCTGTGTTTGGAAAGCTTTTTAAATTATTCATTTTGCAAACTAAGTTGAGTGGAATGAAGTGTACAAAGAGTTCCTAATTTTTTATAATTGAATTTTTAGGTATAGACTATGTAATGACTAAATTTTATGCTAATTTTCAAGAATTTTATTTGAATCAAATGACAAAATAAATAATCGCTTCCATCAGAAAATATCAATAGAAAATAAAACTATTAGAATAGAGTCAAGTTCTCATTTATTTATCTAAACAGATAAATACTATGCAATACCCAGTTTAATGTATTTAATATAATTGTACTTTTTTGATCCTTGAACTCAATCAAGTTCTTAATGATTAGTTTATCGTTAAGTTATAATGTATTGACTGTAATAAGAATTTTCATTGCATTTGTGGACATCAAAGCAATGTTTCTTAAGAAAGTCATTCGCTTTTTCTCTTCTATTTTTAACAAAAATTCATTTAAACTGATTAAACATCATATAAAAAATGAATAATCATTTCGAGAATTATAAAATAATTTTAATTAAGTTTATTCTTATTATAAGTTGTATTATCTATTCTAAAGGTGAGAGTGGAAAAAGTTTTTATAACTTATCGCAAATATTTACTAAATGTTACAAAATTACTATTGAATCACATGATTATCTGTGATTATTACAGAATTATCGATAGAAAGTTTAAATATTGCATTCGTTTCAATCACTTATCAATTCGTTTTCAGCCCTTTTCAATGAATTATATCCGATTCGCACGTGTGATGATCTGTGGAAATACCACAACATAAGGAAATCTGGTAATTATGTGATTGATGTGGATGAAGGGTCGGGTAGTTTGACGCCATTCAATGTTGAGTGTGATATGGGAAACGGCACAGACATCTATTCTGTCAAAACCATTGTTCATCACGATTCAGAACTAACAGAATCTGTTCGGGGATATGAAGCCCCGGGTTCTTATGTGAGGAACATATCCTATGGAATCACAGATAGTATAGAAGCGAATCAAATCGAAACACTTATTGATATATCGTTTTCGTGTCAACAATATATCCGATGGGACTGTAAGGGAGCGATGTTTGGGTTTTGGTATATCAGAGACATAGACAACTGGTGGGTAGGAAGGGGTTGGCAGAACCAATACTACTGGGGCGACGCAGAAACAGATTCGAAAAGTTGTGGTTGTTTTCCATACTGTTATTCAACTGTTCGTAACTCTACCTGCAATTGTGACGCAAACCTTAAGCTCCAATGGCTCGAAGACTCGGGACTTTTATTGGACAGAAGAAGACTCCCTGTTTTGCAACTTAGGTTTGGCGATACAGGAGAGTCGTATGAAGCGGGACAATACACTTTGGGGCCACTGGTGTGTAGAGCGCGGGGCCATAAGTCGGTGGACCTGGGCACTTTCAAAGCTCCCGTAACCATCAACTCTCCCGGTTATCCTGACTTATATCCGCCTGAGTTTCATCGCTATAAATATCACGTAATCATTAGTAAAGGACAAATAATGGAATTGGTTTTCCCCTATTATGATGTCATACACTTTGGAGCCTATAATTCGGTTCCGAACTGTCGTTTTGTAGTCGAAGTCGATATCAGAAATTCAAACGGACTTCTAATCGGAAGTATAAAAAGAGAAAAGGCGGCCCCGCCTTACTTCATATCCGATGGAAGTGAGACTATTGTCGATCTGACACTTACCACATGTAATCAGAGAAAAGATATCGAAAAGAAAGGTATGAAATGTTAGTGAATTCGATCGACAGATGACAATGTATTCCGATTCACAGGATTTGTGGCCGACTTTCGCAAAACTACTTGCGGGGGCTGTAATGTCGGGTTTGGCCAAAATGGAAGTGTCACTCATTGCACTGTAGAGCAGAACCAATGTATTACTATCTCTTCGTTTGGATATCCATTTCCACATTATATTTACGATGATTTTGGCGACAATTATACGCATTCCTGGAAAATATCTACAGTCGAGGGATATATAATCCAAATTGAATTCAATGACTTCGATATTATCTTCACTCCAGGCGTACACTATTGTAACACAGATTTGCTAACAGTATATGACATTCACTTCAATGAGACAATAAAAACGGCCACTTATTGTAATATAAATAAGTTTAATATCGGAAAATTGCAGTCAAATAGCAGTCAAATGCTTATGCAATTCAAAACTTCTTTGAAAAGAGTTGGAAACAGTAGAGGATTTCACGCAACTGTTAGAGCACTTTCTAAAACAAATACATTGAAGAAGTGGAGCAATAATATCGCTGAAGGAAAAGTAGCCGATCAGATATCAACCAGGAGTGGATTGGATGCATCCCTGGCAGTGGACGGCAATCTGGAGAATAAACAGTCGTCAAAGTGCACGGCCACCAACTACGAGCACGAGCCCTGGTGGAGGGTGAACCTGCAGAAGAGACACCGCATTTATGGGGTGCAGATATACAGCGCAGACATTACAGCCCTAAACGAGAAACTCATTTGGCCTTATGGTCACTACGGACTACCAATGCCTGTGTCCGGCTGTCCGGCGTCTTCGGACCAACAGTGGAAAACAGGGCTGAGATTCCACGACGTAAAGCACGAGCCGGTGCAGGACGACAAGTTCAGGTATTGGTCACAAGGAATTATGCTTAAGGGCGGCTCCACTGATGAGGGAATTGTTCAGAACTTTTGTATAAGAAATTCCAAACAAAATGATAAGTTAGTGTCGAATGAGAATAACTATGGTTGGATGCCAGGGAAGTACTGCATCTTCCAAGTGGGCGACACATGTCCTGATGGCTTCACATCCGGTTCTATTGCTTGGTTTGACAAAAGTAACACAACCGCTGAAAGTAGAAACTATGTGAAGGGATTCCTTCCCAAAGGTTGTCTCCAATACTTGTTTATTGTATTCCACAATAATTTACTTGAATTTTACTGATTTTTTAGGAGTTTATACCAAATTTAATACAACCATTTACTTCTGTTGTCGAGAAGACGGTAATCCAGACGTTTCGATCAAATTACCGAAAGACCGGCCGTTCTATCTCTTACAATACGGCGACGACTGTCAGAAAGTGGAGGGAATGTCTGAAATCGAGCACTTCTTCCACTACGAAGAAGAGGTTCAACTTTCCGGTATAAGTTTGGAACTGATATTCATTAGTGGCACAAATCAGCTTAAATTCCAAGACCCGCACCCCAGAGTCGATATCGCACTCTTTGAAAAAGGACTTACTCTTCATTATTGTTATTATGATATCTCAGATCAACTCAAAGGCTTTCAAGTTCTGGTGGACACCACTCCTGACACTTATGGGTTCAGTCGATTCTACGATGAAGTGACGGGTATATCGAGACCAGTGGACAAACCCTTTCTAAGTGCTGTTGAATGCGCTTCATTTGATGTGACGTCAGATGATTTGGACGTAATTACACTGAACTGTAATCAACCGATTGAAGGCCAATATGTCATCATTTTTATGAACGATCGCTTCGATTCTTTGAAATTATGTGAAGTCAAAGTGTTTGGGGAGGAGTCGTGTGGAAGACCATTAGGTATGGCCACCGAAGAGATCCTTGATATGGCAATCAGTTCCTCTTCTATCGATAACCACGGCTTTATTCACCATCACGTGAACGCCCGACTCAATAGTGCCAAAGCCTGGTGTGCGGCCATCACTGACATCGAAAAATACATTCAGGTTTTGATGACTTAATTGTATTTTTAAAATTAATAACTATTTTGACCAATAGATTGATTTGCTTTACATCGAAGTGCGACCACTCGATGGTGTAATGCTTTCCAAATCGCCATTTCCTATACCTGATAGTTATGTAACAATTGTCGGAATTGCAATGCAAGGAATGGTTAATGCATTTAAAAGTTCTTTTGTCACACAATTTCAACTCCTCTTCAGTAATGACACCACGAAATGGACGTTCGAAGAGGAGCCGATCGGAAGACAGAAAGTCTATAAATGCCTTCAATGCGAGTCCCAAAGCATTGACGGCAATGAAATAGTAATGTATAATCTGCTTAAACCCATACTCGCCCGATATGTTAGGGTCAAGATTTTGAGCTTCAAAATTGCTCCCTGTCTTAGACTAGAAGTGATTGGTTGTAGAGATCTATCGAGTGAGTCCATCAAAAGTAATACGACTCCAAAATATTGTCATTTCCATCAATTTGTTTTTCAGAGCCCTGTTTCACCACATTAACCGACTCTTCGGGCGTCATAGCCTCTCCCAACTATCCATTCTATTACGCACAGCACAAGTCGTGTTGGTGGCACATCATTCCCGGTTCTAAACACGTTGAGCTCGATTTTATAGTTTTAGATTTGGCCACAAAGGATAAAATCGGCGGAAAGTATGCAAAATATTATATTTTTAGTACACCGTTTTTAAATCTACTGATATCTAATAATATTCCAATTTTTTTATCAAGATACAAAATAGATCTTACATAAATTTGTTAAACTAGTGAAATAATTAAACCAATATTTAGATACTCATAAAAATGCACCCTCAATCCCCTTTAAGCCTCTCCTGGGTTTCTTAATCAAATGCTTTAATGTTCTCAATACTAATTAAATAGATGTCACGATTCATTAACGATATATCACCCGAAAGAAACCATAATAGAAGCTGTTTCTAAGCCTTCTTCAACTCATTTAGCAAAATCACGAAACTATCCAAAGAAAATCATTTCAAACGGAACCATAAGTTTGCATTTGAAGACATGTTTTCGATCCTCAATCAGTAGATTTCAAGGGTTTTATGCCAAATACAAAATGTCTTCGTGTCCGGGATGTGGAATCGGGGACTCTCTTTGTGGAAAAGTACATAACTGTGTGTCTGATTGCGGAAGAATTTTGTCCATAAACTATCCCCTCAACTATATAAACAACCACAGGTGTCAATGGCTTATAACAGCGCCTGAAAAATATTACGTCAATATAACAGTAGAAGACTTTGATGTTCCCAACACTTCGATCGGGGCCTCGCCTACAGACGACTGCATCTTCGATCACTTGTCTTTCACCGACGTCTCCACTGGTGCTCTCATTGGAAGGTTCTGTAACTCAAAAAAGCCTCCGAAATATATACTTTCGAATTGGAATAAATTACTGATAGAATTCAACACCGATTCAAACCTATCGGGGCGTGGATTCAGTTTGACTTATGTCTCACAGAAGTTCAAATTGAATGAGCAATTGGCTCAACAAATGATACCTCCAGAAGGCGCCTGTCCTGAGAACTGGTCATTTTTCCGAGGCTATTGTTATAATGCATTCTTCGAGAAAGAATCGCTGCAATGGTAGCACTTGTTATCATCACTTAATGATTAGATTTAAAATATATTTAAATATTTATACAAATAATTGGAATCATTTATTCTGTCGGAAGGTATCAGTCGGAGGATAAATGTGCTCAATTCGAGAAGGGAAGGGATGGCCATTTGGTTAGTATTACAGATCAGCACGAGATGCAAGTCGTCCACTATATGCTGATAAACGTATGGAAAGTATCTCCGCATCAAAGCATTTATATTGGATTAATCGATACCAATAGAGAGGGCTTTTATAACTGGAGTGACGGAAATCCTATGAGTTATACTGACTGGTCATACGGCACCGAAGACGGAGACATAGCTACCTCACAACCTGATGGCGGGGCCTTTGAAGATTGCACTGTTATTAAAATTGATTCGAGTCATTCAACTGCCAATTGGCACGACATTCCCTGTTCTCTCGGCAAAAGAACTGCACAGCAATCGAATCAAATAAATACTACGAAAACATTTTCTGATGTCATCAGTAGTTATATCTGTAAAATGGATTCGAGTTATTCGACACAACAGATCAAACTTCGAGAGCCATTATTTACGAATGTTATTACTGAAGACGAAGAAGAAATATACCGACGCGTAGACGACAACAGATATTTTGTTTGTGAAAACCTGGAAGTGATTTCAAATCTATTCAAATGTGACGGAACTCCTAATTGTAGGTCAGATATAATGAATCCTTTAATAGAAAAATAATTTATTTTAATTTAATAAATGTTTTAATGATTCGGAATTAAGGGATGGAAGCGATGAAGCATTCGGTTGCGACACTTCTGGGTCTTCATGTCTTGAATCTCAATTCAGATGTGCAAACGGTCGGTGTATTGCTATTGGAATGGTATGACTCTAGAGATCGATCTTTTATTAAGTCTTTTATAGATTTTAAAAATTTATTTTTCGAAAAGTATTGCGATTTTGTTGACGATTGTGGCGATGGAAGCGATGAAATGTTTTGCGAAAGACGTCAGTGCAAAAAGACTGAATTCCGGTGCAATAATGATCAGTGCATACCATCGTCTAAGAGGTGTAATCTTCTGACTGACTGTAAAGACTTAAGCGATGAAGGCTTTGCCTGTACTCTAATCGCAACGCCTTGTAATCTAAACACAACTTTTCAATGTTATTATGGAAACTGTATTCCATTATACGCCCTGTGCGACAGACACCGTGACTGTCCCGGAAAGTTCCACGAAGACGAACAGGCATCCAGATGTCAGAAGAACAGCACAAAGACTATTGAAAAGCGTGCGATTCATGAATCCACAAACGCCTGGCATTCGAAGCTCATTCACGATCAGGTGGAGAGGGTTTGGCAGAGGTATGAAAGAAGTGCTTGTTTTACAACCAAAAGGAGAACGTGTCGGGTCTGCTATTCCCTAAATTATAACTTTGCAGTCATTTTATTGTTTATTAATTTTTTAATAGGATTTACAAAAATATGGAAACATTCAGACAAATGGCACTTATTTTATAGAACCGGAAGGACAGACAACAATTGGAATGACTGTTGAATGTAATTTTTCACCCGAAAGCGCCCGAACTATATTACATCACGACTCGGAGGCCAAGCTTTACGTTCGCAGTGATATTGAAGGCCCGGCCACTTATGTGCGAACCATAACCTATCAATATAGTCTCGAATCTGTTGTTGCACTCATTAATAATTCCAATTCTTGCCATCAATTCATTAGTTGGCAGTGTTCGGGCACTGGATTCAAATTCAATACTCCAAAACCGGTCTCCTATTGGTTTTCAAGACAAGGTATCTCCTGTTAAATTTGTTTAATCTCTAAATTGTTTTTAATATTTCAAAACTTTTAAGGCGTTGTGCAAAAGAATTGGGGCGGGGGGTCTGCTGGTAAATGTGCCTGCTATCCCAATTGCTCACAACCAAACCTGACCTGCAATTGTGATTCTGAGATTAGATTCCAGTGGAGTGAAGATTCGGGATATATAACCGATAAGAATAAACTTCCCATTTCTAAAGTGGCTTTTGGCGACACTTACCAATTGGGCCAATCCGGCTATTTCTATGTCGGACCACTTGAATGTGAAGGCAATGCCAATAAGAAACAAAGTTCTAATTCATGTCGCGCACAATCGGGAAATATACCGGACTTTAAGTGTCAATCCGGACAAATAATAGACCGGAAGTACAAATGTATTTACGAATTCGATCAATTGGGTTATCAAATCGGATGCAGAGATGTCTCACATCTAAGAGATTGCGAGACATACCAGTGTCCCATCGATTATGTGAAATGCACCGATTCCTACTGTATTCCTCCGCGTTATATATGCAATGGTAAGCACTCATAAGCAACAGTTAATCACCGCAACTATTAATCACATAATAATTTGATTTAAGGTAAATGGGATTGTGTGGGCGGGGGTGATGAGGTCGGTTGTGCCCGGTATATGTGTCCGGGACAGTACAAGTGCGCTAATGAAAGTTCGTGTGTTTTATTGCATCAGCTGTGCGATGGAGTCCGACACTGTCCTCTGGGCGATGACGAGTGGTTTTGTGACCTGACCTGTCCTGAGAACTGCACGTGCATTGGACTGTACGTCGATTGTCGAAACGCTAATTTAAAACGACTTCCGTCTGAATTAATACCTAAAGAGACCCGAAAGCTAGAGCTGACTAACAATGCTTTGGGACCTAATCTCTCGAACGCAGACTTTAGTTTTTATGGAGACTTAGGAGAACTGATATTACAGAGGAATGGCATAGAAGTGATCCGATCCCGAAAATTCCTACAATTGACTAATCTCTACAAATTAGATCTGAGATTCAATAACTTAAAAGTGTTGGAATCGGCGGCCTTTGCGGGACTCAAAAAAGTGACAAATCTTCTATTGGAAGACAATCCCAATCTCTCTCTTATAGAGCCCCGGGCTTTCGTTGGGTTGACATCATTGAGATATTTGAATATTTCTAACATAAATATTGAGGTTTTACAGGAAAATGTTTTTCTTCAGATGTCTTCACTTCAGACTTTAATATTGACACGAAATAGGCTTAAGATCTTAGAAAAGGGTGCTCTCAATGAATTGACTTCATTAGTATCTCTCGATATAAGAGACAACGAATTGCAAACATTTCCTAAAGATATGTTCAGTGCTTTGAAATCTTTGCGTTTCTTATCGAGTGATAGCTTCAAGTTTTGCTGTTTAGCCGCTAATGTCGTTCCCTTTGAAAGGTTAGACTGAAATATAGAAAATATGTTTTATTCCTTCAAAATTGTCTTAAATTGTTTTAATCTTTTAATTGCGAACTCCAAAGATGTCTTCCCCCTCAGGACGAGATATCTGATTGCGAAGATTTGATGTCTAATTTAGTTCAGCGAATAATTTTATGGTTTTTAGGAGTTGTGGCCCTTTTAGCCAATGGAGCGGTTGTTATTTGGAGATTCCGAACCCGACATTATTCAAATCCTGTCAGTTCGACATTAATATTATCCTTGGGCTGCGCTGACCTTCTAATGGGAATCTACTTAATAATCATCGCATCGGTTGACGAACATTACAGGTCTTGTAGTTTATTAGATAATGTGCTTATAATTTGTATTCAATGAATTGATACCCTTCTAGAGGTCGATATATAGAGAATTCTGACTTATGGAAGAACAGTATTCTTTGCCAGTTCTGTGGCTTTATATCCACCATTTCATCAGAAGTGTCTGTGGCCACTCTAGTCTTCATAACCATTGACCGATTGATTTGCATTTCATTTCCATTCTCTATACGAAAATATACAATGAGTTTGACGTATAAGTAAACAAATTATAATTCAATTGATTTAATTTCAGAATTTTAATCAATTATTTTATTACAAAATATTTTTTCGTTTGAAGACTAATAGCTGTTTCATGGGTTATAGTAATAATCTTAGCCGGACTACCACTGTTGCCCATTCCATATTTCAATAACAAATTCTACGCCCGTTCCGGAACCTGTTTAGCACTGCATATAACACCTCATAAGCCAGAGGGTTGGGAATATTCAGTGGCAATATTTTTGGCCATTAATTTGGTTGCATTTCTAATAATCGTCGGGTGCTATTGCTATATGTATAAAACGATTCGGTTGTCTCGAAGAAAAATGAATAGACTTAAGGCACGACAAGTCAGGGAAACACAAGTGAGAGACAAATGTTTTAATTCTTGAATATATTTTTAGAGTTTTTATGAATTCCTTTGACAGGTTGGCCGACAAATGCTATTAATAGTCGTCACAAACTTTTTTTGTTGGTTTCCAGTCATTGTGATGGGAATGATGTCTTTGGCCGGACTTACAATACCAGGTCTTATATAACTGAATAGTTGTTTGAAAAGACAAAAACAATTAATTCTATAAATTTGTTTATTCTGTTTGTACGTTCAGGTGCTGTCTATTCGTGGACAGCAGTATTTGTGTTTCCATTCAATTCTGCCACAAACCCCATAATATACAGCTTAGCCCAGTCCCCCATCTCATTGTTCACATTCAAAACAAAACGGGATTCACTGACGAGTCGATCACTTTTGATGACACTTAAGCAAAAGGGATTGAACGCAGAAAGAAGTGGTAGTAATTCAAACGGCAAATTGATTAGAGCTCCGCCCGGATATGTATCCCTAATTGAATTTCTCAGAGAAACTAAAGATTTAAAACCAAAACATTTACTGGAAATCAGTTATTCTATCAGTGAATTCATTAAAGATGTTCATCAAAACGGATACGCTTTGGGAGGAATTAATTTCGAATCTGTATATGTTTCCAATCAGGTAACTGTGCATTCACTCAATACATTTGTTTAATACACTTCAGAATCTGTATTCGCACTAATTGTATAACAAAGTACAGACAAGCAATCAATTGCATGTTGAAGTGCTGAAACAATGCTTTTCTTAATATTAATCTTTTAATTCTTAAGATTTAAGTTATTTTTATGAAATTATAGCTTTTTATTCAAAAGATTAAATATTTTTTATTCAAAAATACTAACAATGTAGGGCTTTCAAGCATTGGATTAAAAATAGGGGTTTTTCAATTCTAAAACTTAAATTGGCCCAAAAGAAGATGTTATGCAAAATACTAGGTGTGCAACCAATTCTAGCTATTTTTACGGGTTATCAAAAAGTCATTTTTAATAGTGAAATGCAATAACTTATACAGCAGTCAATTATAATATCCATCCTTACTTAAAGTAGTTTAGAGTATACCGTAATATAAATTATTTATTATTAATAGATGAATAGCAGTCGAATGCGTGCATATATACCCGACTATAACACCTATCGTGTTATCGATTCGGATGAATCGGATGACTTTGCCTTCGATATGAATGAGTTCGGACTTTTGGTTAAGCGAATGCTTCGCATATATCATATAAAAACTACATCCGCTATAAACGATGAAAACAAATCAATTGAAAAACAAATTATTGAAGAAATTAATGGCGAAGAACAACAACTGAATGCTACAAATGATAAAACTGAATGACTTAAATCACTCTTTTATTGTTAATTATTTTCTTAGAGAACTGTATTTATTGTAGATTTAAATAAATAAAATTTTCTATAAATCAATACTTCTTGTAATCATTGCTTTCATTTCAATTCAAACGATATAGTGAACTGTCCCTCAAGAGTGTTGACTTTAGAAACCAAAGAAACTCTATTAACAGTGTGGCCCCAGGCGTTCACCAGTTGCAGGTCATCCACTTCATGTTTGTCGGTCTCAACAGTGAATAAATCGGAATCGAAATGCATATCAAGTCTTGTATTTTGATTGTTTAGAACTATTTCTCCATTTGTTGTTTGGATTTCGTTCAGAATAGTTATGAAATGTATTTTAAACGGTTTCACAAATTTACTCAAACTATAGGTTTCACTCAAATTGACTATATTTACAGTTCTATCGAAAGTCAATTTTCTAATCCAACTCTTGACCTCTGCTTCTTTAGGATAAGAGCCGGCAATATCTGCCTCAAACTCTCCGCCAGTTTTAAGTTTCTTATATTTGACATTACGTGCACTGAATTGTGTTCCGGCCTGTTGTTGGACACCATTGATGGTGGGAGTATTGTGCCATTGGGACTGCATATTCCATATATTATACCTGTCATCACTGAATGTTGCGATGGTATAGGTGGCCACCCCTACATCTATAATAGCGGGCAATCCATTAATATAGAGCACAAAATTTCCGACGTCGTTGTGATTGTGCTGACTATCGCCTGAAATTAATTTAGTTTAGTCTTTGGATTAGAAAATAGTAATTTTAATCAAACCATTAAAGCCTGCTTTGGCCCCTAAAAAGATTCCTTTAGCCGTTCCCTCTTCTGTTCGCAATGTAATCACTTGAAGATCTGGAAACCAGGACTCTATAGGTTGAGGCGCTTTTGGTGTAATGTTTTGCAACAATTCATTTGCAGATAATTGTATATAAATTTGGTTCAATTCTCCGTTTTGGACACGACTTAAACTCGAAGCTCCACTTCCGGCCAATTTATACAAATAGGCCGCGAAATCTTTCATTGTCTGGTCGTTAAAAATTTTTCCAAATTGGAGGACAACTGAAGGGTCGGGTATTTCTCTAGCGTTGGCGTCGTTGTAATTGAAGAAATAGTCGCAATCGATGTGTAATTTGTATATATATTCACCGCTTTTGCGGAGCAATTCATTGGACGACCAATTCATTTGGTTTGCGGACACGGATGACAACAAACTAATGAATTGAATGAGACGACCGGCAGCTGCCGACCAATAATGTGGTCCCTCATTGTCTCCGCCGTCGTTTGGAAATCTATTAACGAATATATCTGTACTCAATACAGATCTTCTGATTACATCATTCCTTGTGGTGTCATTAAGACTCAACAAACTAGTCATAAGAATGTTGCTATTGATCCAAGTGTTCCAATTGTTCCCAACGTTCCATTTCCAAAATTCGGGTCCATTGAAGCCCATCCAGGGTAGGCTTGTGTCTAGAAATGGTCGAACTAAACGCGCATTCAATTCATATTCAATGCGTTTAGTAATCATTGGCGAGATTTTTGTTAAGTTTTCCCCTGAATTAGTCAAATAAATGATATAACTAGCGCATTGATTTTGACCTATCGGGACTATTTTGCCGGTCCATAGGCCCACTTCCAAAATTTGTTTCCATAAAAACCACATACTTAGGAGCACTTAGGAGCAGAGAAATTTTATTTTGCCTATAAATGCCTATTTGTCAATGCCTTAGTTATAATTAGGCATTTATTAACCCCTTTATACAGTTTTGGAAAATAGTTTTTGCAGAAAGTCTGCCAATATTTACACTATCCATAGATAGTCTTAAATTTATGTTGATATTCAATCATTTTTATGATTTTTCACATTATCTCGAAAACAATTGAATTTTCGAGTTGGAAAATATCACCACTAATTTCAGAATGTGCCAATTACTCAGAATCAATGTCACAATTCATTAATTTCGTCAGGCTCTTATGTCGAAATAGAATGTGGTGAAAGAGTCCTTATATTTTGGGAGCACTGTATTCGAATTTATAATATTACCTGACAATTTCGTGAAGTCAACCTTAAAGACATCCTTACTTTATATGTAATCTACAAAATTATTTTCAGAATTTTTTAATTGTGGGGCAGGGGTTAAATCAATTTTTGAAAATGTGATTTTTGGCCAAATTTACCAGTAATTTACATTTTCAAAAATTAATAATTCCAAAACTACAAGAGATAAAAATATGGTACCAGGTGGAATATTATGTCATTTTATGATCTCTTTAAGATCAGATTTATCAAAATCGAAAATTACATAAGTCCCCTTATCCATAAGTCCCCTTATCCATAAGTCCCCTTACCCATAAGTCCCCTTATCCATAAGTCTCCTTTGGAAGTCGGCCTATGAACCGGCAAAATAGTCCCGATAGGTCAAAATCAATGCGCTAGATACAATATAACTATTAAAGTAATTTCGATACAATTTTTTGTATTTTTAATAAAATTAATATATTTTAAGGAAACGAACCCAAAAGAAAATGAGTCCACGCTATATATGCAGAAGACTGACCAACACCAAGGTCAATAATAACTTGATCAGGGTCAGGCAGTCCAAGACCAGCATCTTGTAAGTACAGGTGCGCCGGCCATATCCATGAGCTCTCTTCCAACAAAAGCCAAACTCCATTTGCGATTTGATTTAAATACTTTCCACTTTCACTAATCAATTCTCCTATAATTAAATCCATTAATCTTTTGCGTCTATTATTGAAGAATCCCTGGTAACGCATTCGGTCGCCGTCTCTCGTGTACTCCAATTGATCCCAAACCAGAAGTGATGGCCAACTCGTATTCACTTCATTGTCAGCCCTTTTGATTATTGCATTTCTTATATCTAAAGGAAGTTTCGACAAAATATCTATAAATTCTTGTCTCAAATCTTTTCTCCAAATATTAATATCAATAAAACTTTTAGTTTTATTTGTATATTCACTCCATAAGACATTCCTTTCTTCATAAGAAGAACTCAAATGAATAAGTGTTCCACAAAATAATATAATAAACGAAAATATTTTATTTTTCATTATTAATAATTATTTTTCAATTTCGATATTAAAACAGGAATATATTGAATTGATTGAAGAGTTTGATAAAATTCTAAATGATATTTATGTGAATTTGAAATATGTTGCTTAAGATAATATTTTATGATCTAGATTCTAGAACCACGAAAAACAGCTAATATATACGGCTTATACCTATAGCATTCTGTAGATTTAACTATATTTAATAATTAGTGATGAGCACAGGCCTGAAAACCATGGGCCTGGGCCTGAGCCTGATGAGCCTAGGCTCAAAATATTGCGAGAATTAGCCTCGGCCTATTAAAATATCAAGAGCCTGGGCCTGAACTCTATGAGCATCGGCCTCGGTCTGGCCTCCAGTATAAACCTTAGGCAGGTAACGGGGTATAACCATTATAATTTATAACAGTGGTACTCAGACTTAGAGAGTGCAAAAAGCACCTTAGATTTGAGATATTACCTAGATAATCAACTTAAGGCACTTTAAAAATTATTTTAGGAGGTCAATCATCGAGGAGTATTTTTAAAAAATTTTTAAATTTTAGGGGGGTGTGGGTCAACAATTATCGGATTTCATTGGAAGATTAAAATTTCTTCAAAAACAACAGGGAAGGGTTCACAAAATGCACTCATCTTATTGACCTCCTAAATTAATGTGAAAAATACCATGAATTTATTATCTCAGCGATATCTGAATTTTAAGATGTTTTGGCATCTCTGAATATGGCTACCACTGCAATATACCTTCCATATCGCGAGAATTGTACTTCACTAATACATTGAATTGTTACGCTCTAAACCATTATTTAAATTTTTACTCTAAAATTTGTTTACTTTATTTATTGTTACATATACTGTAATTAAGTCCAAACGAGGCTCATAGTACTGGGCCTTGAGCCTGGCCTAGGCCCATAATTTTTTAACCTGAGCCTGGGCCTCTTAAAATTCTGTGAGCCCCGGCCTGGGCCTTGAGGCCCGCAAAACTCTTATAGCCTGGCCTATGCTCATCTCTATTAATAATGTAAAAGTTTATTGATGATAATATTGTATAATTTTTAGAATTATTGATTTCTAATAACAATTTTGCTAATCATTCCCAAAGGAAGGGATATTCATCGACTGAAACCTCCTTTCCACTTTTCTTAACTAGTATTGTGAGCTAACATTTTACATAAAGATAGTCACGTCATATTTGATTTCTTTTACAATGCTTTGACTTTGGCATGACTATAATGAAATTTTAATATAGTTATGGGTGTTTTCTGTTTTGTCCGAAAACTCTAAAAAACTCAACTCAAAATAATTATCTTCAATTAAACTTAATAGTAGCCATTAATACAAGAAAGTAATTAGATATACAAAAAATATATTGATTTTATAGCCTTTTATACTATACTTCGTTTATGAACTTATAATTTCCAATAAAACTAAATCTCAAATTTG
>JAQFXN010001218.1:0-16154 GCA_034693365.1 Liacarus xylariae
ATGACATCATAAGAAAATCTATGTTTAGACATAAATTAAGTCTTAATAAAAGAAAAAATATTGATCGCGATCAAGGTTAACCTCTTCACTGATTATAAGAATGAAGTGTATCCAATTGACTTTACCGAATTCTCCACCAGTTATTAGTCAATTATATATTAAATTACTCACACCTTACATATGCCTCTCCATACGTATCCATCCCCTAATACTCACACTAGTCGTTCCAATGTGCAAAAATTATGTTTACAGTTAATTAATTACTGTAATATATTAATGTATTTATGATAAAACTACCCCCACGTAATTAATGTGCTGTGCCAGACATGTGAAAGTCATGTGACTCGACCTGTTAGCTCAACGCTATTACTGGCGACTAAAAGACAGGCTGTGTTGAGGTCTTAATATATAATTATTACTTATATTTAATTCTATTCTAAATAATAATCTTATAATAATTAATGTTTGATAAATTACTTATTATTTAAATCCTCCGAATCACTGAATGTCCATTAAGACTCTATATTCCCACAGTCTATAATCTTATTTTGTTGAATGAACTAGCTTACTTCTATTGCAATGGTTGAAATGAGTGTTCTTATTATAAAATATTGCCAAAATCACAGATGAATATCATTAGAATTAGAGGAAAATCAATTGAATGTCACGACATGTCAAAACATTTTTACATTTTCTTAAAATTATATTCCAAACCATTTAGCAAAACACGAGTGATAGAGCAAAGTCCATAACAAATCACGTGATATTCTATACTTTTCTGTGTTTTCCTGTCGGTGTTTAGCAACATTTGAATTTGGCTTTTATTTCAGATTCGTATTTCATTCAAGAGGTGGTGAGAGTCACGGATAGCTTTATTTGACCACTTATTTCATTCATTTATTTCACATTGTTTTAATTTTTTTCTATACAATAATTTCAATACATTTACTGAATCCTTCAATTGCTATTAAAAATTGTTACTTTGTTTGGCATCTAATCTAATAATAAATCAATTGATCCTTTATTTTTATAATTTATAAATTATTAAAATGGATTCACAATGAATTACCCACACCAGCATAACTGGGAATACAGTGTTTGAATAAATATCATTGTGTAATATATTTTATATATTTCACCTCTTGTCTTGACCCCACCACTTACCCTTTCAGATTCATCATAGCAACTATATAATAGTGTATTCTTAAATCAGTGACTCTTTTCATTGAATATTCACATTAATAATTATAAACTCTCCAGTTTGATTTCTATACGTAAACTTCTATTCGTAAACTTGAATTAACTTCGTTTCACAATAATGCGTGTTCACAATAACTGATATTCCAGAGAAGATTGGATTGGCACTCCAAATAATCATTGTAGTTCCTATCCTAAGGACTTCAAATGCACGGTTGGCCCCTATCCCTAATATCAATGCTAAAGTGTGTGATATTTATCCAGAAAATGAAACTATATTTTACTACAGCTACATATTCAGGAGTCGACTTAAATAGCAATTGAAGAAAAAGAAATTCAACATCAATGAGAAATCATAAGACCAGAGCAAAATCATCTCAAGTAAGCAGGTAAGTCTTAATTATCATGCACCCTATAAGGCCTTCAGCCCATTCCTTATGACACGAAGACTCTACATTGGGAAAGGCCGTAAGGTTCTTCTATGGCTGGTTAGCAGACATAGGAAGCCATTTCATAGCCTTATTGTCCGCACACAAGCACTTAACATCAACCAACCGCTCATAGTTAGACGGGTGGTCTAAAGGGACGTTTAACAGTCAACAGATAGAAGTATGAAAATGTCTGAATCTCTTAAAATGTTTGTAAACAACTTTAGCCGAATGTAGCCAATGTCACAGTTGACAGCTGTACAGTATTTAATATTGTTTTGAGAAAACGTAAAATGTTATGACAAAAAGTAATATTAAATTGATTTTTGCTGTATTAGTCGATAGTTAAGAATCTGTCATGTAAATGACGATCTGAGTCACACCAGTTTAAATCACTTTTAGCGATTTATACAATTAATTGTCCGAAATTTCAAAAGTTATTAATTTGGTATTCAAGTTGTGAATTGTAACAAAAGTTAACAAATTTGTTAATATTTTACTTTTTTAGCAAAATTACAATAAATAAAGAATATTAATAATAATGATACATGTTTTGTAAAAGCATTTCTCGAATATTAAATTTGCTCTTGATAATAAATTTATAATTTGAATTTTTTGTGAAATTAAATTCTCAAGCGAAGCGTCGATGGAAAGTCAACAAGTTCATATAGCCACTCATTTGCACTTGGCCTCCTATATTTTAGGCATTCTAATTGGATTTTCAATATACAGACAAAAGTTAATAATAATATCGAATGTAAATCACGTCATTTACTTATTCATTAGATTTAATTTATCATTTCATTTATAGGCACTGAATATATTTCTATGGTTATTGGCTATTGTTGGTTGTGTTGCAACTATTCTAACAGTTTATGTGTTCAATAAATATAACACTAATATGCCTAAAGTTTTAACTGCAATCTATGCCGGCACATATAGAACAATTTGGGCAATATGCATATCTTGGTTTATAATTGCCTGTCAAACTGGAAATGGAGGTATGCTATTCGAGATTCTAAATATTAAAAGTGTTAAGTCCTTTTATACATTTAAATAAAAATATTACAATTGAATATTTAATTTGTAAATATAAAATATTTAATCTAAACTTAAGGTGTTTATAAATTATGTACACATTATAAAAAAATTTTAAGTTGTCCATGCATTTATAATGCTAAATTTCTCAAAAAACGGTAATTTTATTTATTTTTTGGGATTGTCATTACTTAAAGTATATATAGTACAGATTTTTAAAATTTGACACAATATCCGCCATGTTGTTAATTATCCATATATTGTTAATCAATAATGTTTTATTTCTCAATAATATTTTAATACAGTATTTAATATTTTGTAATTTCAACAGAATTATCAATTGCATTTTTATATCTATTTTCATTGATGAAACTATATTATGAATACTAACAAATGTAAATATAGTTATCCAAATAAACCGCTTAAATATGAAAAAACTTCAAATTCAACGGAATATGCATTTAATAAATAATGTATTAGTTAACTAAAGCATGCACATACCACACAATTATAAATAGATATTGATTATAAAAAAATTATATGTGTTTTCTATTGATGCGAACTTATAGAATATATTTTTTAGTTTATTTGAAAATAATAAGTGTTAGTGTTTAGAGGGATTAAGTGTATTAATAGTTTAATGAAATCAATATAATTCAATACTAATTTGAGATTTTGTTCAGTATTAAGTTTAATTGAATATTACAAGTATTTTGAATTGCTCTTTTAGAGTTTTCTGACAAAAAGAAATCCCCATTTAAATATATTTACATTTCTTAGTAATTATGAATCAATGAAATGTCTGTATCAATGATATCCCACTTTTGTTATATTTTTACAAACAGTTATTCTGGTTTAAGTGGATTAATGGTTAATAAGTGACTTATGTTAAGTATCATAAATAGATTTTCTATTGCATTCAGATTTGGCGAATAAGCGGGTTATTCACTAATTCGCCTAAAACACAGTTTAGCCTCTAAATAAACCTTAACTTTATAACTAGGAGTGAATAGTATAGTATTATAAAGATATAATAGTCTGTATAAATATATTCTTTAATATAATATTATTTTTCTTTAAAGTAAATATTTTAGTCAATACTGATTTTTAAACAAATATATATGAATATGAAATATATTCATCATTATTAACGAATCATAATCATAAAACGTTTGCATGAGTCTAACCATTGTGATTAAAATTTGCCTACTCTATTTAAAAATATTAACAAATAAAACATAATTGTTTAATTATATATATGGACAAGTGACGACAGGTTGGATACCATATATGTAGTCTTTATCTATTAATGTGAAATATATTATATATTATTAATAAGTGGTCAAATTCAACAAATTTTAATATCTGGTTTGCAATATAATATACCTTGTATATTTAAATGGAATTCGTTAAATACAATTTCAAAATGAAAAATAATCTTTTAGTAATCTTTTAAACATCTGTGAAAGAATAAAACAAAAAAGGGTTTAAGAAGAAGCAACATTTCTTAAGATTTATAAGATGACTACGTGTTGCAGTATAATAGTGACTACAGTTAAACATTAAATCAATAATTTTGTAAATATATTAGTCAAATAAATTAGTTTATTAATAAAGTTTGCAAAAATATTGACTCAATGTTTATCTGTAGTCACTATTATACTGCAACACGTAGTCATCTTATAAGACTTAAGAAATGTTGCTTCTTTTTAAATATTTTTTATTTTATTCTTTCACATCTCTTAAAATAAATATGTACAATATTATTTCTCTTTAACGTAATTTCAATTTGTTAATATTCACAAAGAAGCTTGATAACTTCCTAACCCAGTCCGCAAAAGAGACCCACGCCAAATTCAAGAAAACGTCAGTCTGAACAAACGTTATTTTTATCAGATTCCTGTGATATTTGACGCGAGAAGGCATTGTGTTCGGAAAATTCAACCAATAGATTTAGACAAATGGAACTTGTAATCTGACCAATGCACACATTCCGTTTTGGATAAAGTATATTCAGTCTGACGTTTCCTATGCAATAGTTTTTTATACCTTATTGAGGATTGATCATTGCATAGGAGATAATTTCCCCTCTACTGTATATAATATATTAAAATAGTTTATTTATTTAGTGAATTTATCTGAGTTAACATTATATTTATCCTTATTAAAGATATTAAATATTATTCTAATAGATTATCTAATATGTTTTTAGGAATAATAACTAGATTGTCATCATGGAGAATATTTATTCCTCTCAACAAGCTTAGCCATATGATTTATTTACAACAAATTCCTATTATTTTGATTAGAATTGCTAATTTAAAACAACCTGTAACATTCGGGATATTTAAATTGGTAAGATTAATTATCAAATATAAATATAAATTATAAACTAAACTTAGGTGAGCCAGGTTTGCAAATCACTTTACAAAAATGCAAAAATCTAATTTTCATATTAACTGAGCCAGGGCAAAATCAAGAATAAGTTTTAATTCAGTGATGTTCAAGAGATAAAGTTCGTTAAGACCAATGAAAGAATAAAGGTCATCCCAAACAAAACCACTCCACGTCAATAATGAATGACAAAATTCTGTAACAATTCAAATTAAATTGAATTATTGTGCAGCTTGTTGAATTTTATTTAACTAGCAAGTTGTCATAATATCTATTTAAGGATTATATAATTCTCAAAATGTCATAGGGTATTTATAGGACATCAGAAGAACTATGTATTAATTTTGGATCAAAATCACAGAGGGTATTTGGGTTGTAAACTCTTTTTGATAATTCTTATGTACTTGTACATTTATCACTGACGGGAAATTTAATTTGAATAATTGTATTAATGAATAAAGATTTTCAAAATCAAGAATTATTAACCATACAATGACTATTATAAAATAGACGTGTAATTTTGTTAAATCATTGAATCAGACTTGCCCAGAGACACGCTATAGTGTATTCAAATGGATTAGTGGTTAAGGTGTATGTTCTTAGCTCTTTTCAAATTCTGCTTGATTGAACATCCCCTCTGATTTTAGTTTTATGAACCCTGAGTAAATCTAGATCATCCTAACTTGAATTCACCACTTATGCATAGTCCATAAAATTGGGTTGAAATTATAAAAATATTTTTATATAAATTACATTAAATATATTAAATGCGGACAAAAACAATAATGTTATATATTTACTTTGAAAAAATAGTTTTTGCACATTAGGTTTTTGTTATTCAAAATTTAATAACAAATTTGAAATTATATAATTTGGATTAAATAATAAATAATATTATTTTAATTTCTAGTTTGAAGAATACATAATATTATCTGTGATTACTTTTGGTTATTCATTAGTGGTATATCTGGCAATTGAAGCACCGATGACATCCTTATATCAAACCTATCTATCAAATATCTTTGATTTCGCTAAATTTCGAATAAAACACATTTCTGTTGGCAAACATCAAGCAAAATCTAAAGCAGACTAATCAAATAATAAGAGTGTTCTAGTTAGTCTTCATTTACAATCTTACAAACTTCATTAAAGATTACTAACATGATTAATTTTGGAATATTCATTGAATGTTCATTATGAATGTTTTTTTATATAATTTGGCCATTTGGAAATTTTTATGCCAACTTAATTTTAAAGCACAAATTTAATATGTAATTTCATATTGAAAACAATATAAGATATATAACTGCTCCATTACATTCATATATAGTGAGACTTGAATGCAAATATTTCCTCTAAATTGAATATTGTTAGTAATATTTAAAATTAATTTGACTGCTATTAAATAACTTAATGTTTTAATTGACTGATGTGTTAAATGTTTTTACTAATGCTTGTAATGTAAATTAGATATTAATAACTAAAATTCAATTGCATCCACATTTGTTTTAAATACCAATTATAATTCAAATTTTACACTCACTATAGTTTCAATAGTCATAATGAATCCCCCTCATGGCGCTGTAATAGCAACAGTACTTTTTATGAACGATAAATATAAATTAACATATTTGCTTTCTCAAACCTGTTTTCTATTGCTATACACAACTGCCGTAAATATTAAACAAAAAGTTTTTGAGCCTTTTTATTAAAGATCATTAGTGATGATCACAACACTATAGGCTTAAATAAGTGAGTAATCATTGCAATCTTCTCTTTATTTTTCTTTGCATACCATATGTCGCACAGTTTTCCCTCTAATATGCTTTTCAAATGATGCCATTGCTTAACATCGCCATTGAATTCAGAATTTAAAACCTGTTATAATTAGGACTTTTAGTAAAATACTGTTTTATGTTTATCACTGTTTTATTTTATGATAACTATTAAACCGTTTTCTTTTCCCAGGTTATTCACCCTGGCCACCACTCATGATCATTTAGGGATCAACACTCAATTCGGGTTTAAAACAATTCAGGTCAATTAATCGTTGCATCAATTCCAATCGTACTCTTCCTTCTGACACACAAAACTTTTTTGAGTATTGTTTATCACTCTATAGCTAATATACTGATTAAATAAACCGCATCTCACTATCCACGACATTATCACGAATTGGATATTATAATCTGTTTCCCAAAGCTTATTTTATAGTTTAACTAAAGTAGTGAACCATACGGCAATAGCAAGGTCGCTATAAACCGTCACAATATACATTTGAATATAAATTAAAATTAAAGCAATAGAGAAATTATTGATTTTTTCTAACTAAACATCTGATGAACATGGTAATAAATAACGAAAATTATCTGTTACTAGAAATTATGTTTAATTTCTTTCATTTTCCCAATCTATGGATTTGATATTTTATATCACTATTGCTTTAGACATTATAATTTCTCGTTCCACAAAATCGTGTGCACATGTGCAATAATACTATTGAAAGACATCTGTAAAGGAAGGGCCTGCTTATTAGTATTAAGTAAAGTACTAACTATTTTAAATTTCGGTAACTATTTTAGTTCGGTATAAACTAACATTAAGTTAATACCATAATAACTGAGCAAACAACTAAAATAGTTTAAAACAGTTAGCAACCCATGAAATAGTTATTTATAGTTAAAATAAAACTTTGGTCCTAACTCCTAGGTTCATACTATAAATAGTTTTCATAAGTGACTTTTGATTCTCTGCTGATAACTATTCACATGAAAACAATTAAACTGCGGATAAAAATAGATTTTATTGTAATAAACAAAATGTGTCACAAAATTATTTCTTATTCAAATCAATTAATGAAAAACAAATGCTATTGAAAATTCAGAATAAAAACTTTTGTTTTATAATAAACTAACTTATTGTATGCTATTTGTAGTTTTTTTATGTTATTCAATGTTAATGTCATTGAATTTAAATTTTCAAAATATATTTCAATAAAATAATACCAAGACTTGACCTTTAAGTGTCGTCTATTTATTATAATAATTATAATTATAAAAATATTTGCATAACTAAAATGTTTGAATTTATGAATGCTTTTATGTTTTTTGTTTTTATTTTTCTCATTATTAAAAGGAAATAACTTTATTAATTGATATTATATTTTGAAATTCAATTTATATATAACAAAAAGAATTGTTTTGGAAAATATGAATCTTTTTTCATTCATTTGACACAAATAAAAAAATTTTAGGTATGAAAATATAATATTAAGTAAAGACCTGTCAATACCGGTGCTATTCAAACAAGTTTTTACAGACAAAAAAACTAAATAGTCCTGTATTAGAGGTATTGAATTGTATAATTGAAATGGAGAGGAGAGCGCATGTTTATGTGTTCAGATGGATGTTGTTTTTAAAATTTCAAGGTATATACAGGTAATCCAACATATCTTTAAATAAATAAATTAGATATTCATAAATAATTTATTTATTACTTAAAAATTGTGATCTAATAAAAGGAAAAAACTAGCTTACAAAATGACCCTAGATTTATTTGAAGATGATGAATTTCTTCTATTAGCTACAAAATATGCCTAAATCATGTGAACTGTACTAGCTGTTTGTAGTTTCATTTATGAAATAGCCTTCGATAGTTTAACGATTAGAAAATATTATGAAGAAAAATTAAATTTAATGAACACTAATATAAAATATAATGAAACTATCGAATAATGACAATAAATAAAATAATGTTATTTCATTTAATCAAATCATTAAAAATATTGCCATTTTTAATAAACACCTCTTCGTCGCCAAATTGAATGACATGTGAAAACTTTTGTTTCAATTAAGTTATTTTATTTCAAAATAATAATTGGAATAGAAAATGGATTTTTCATCATTTGTTAATTTTAAAAACTGTGTGAAACAAAATCGCCTGAATATAGTCAAACATTCCTTAATTGTGTTAACACTATTGGCATTAATTGTGTTTATTATTGATTTTGTTGTAAATCGGGAACAACTTTATGACTATTATGAGAATGAACTGGAATTCAAGGGAATGGGTGACCAACTAATTCATCTAATAGTTGACATAATATTCTGGACAATTATTATTCTCATTGTTTTGTATACAATACTATTCTTATATTTTATATTAAGAGAGAAATTCACCGGAATTTTAGTCATCACTGTATTGAACACAATATCACTATTGTATGGCTTAACTGAATTGAATCAATCACTCGGACCAACACTTTATGACCTAATTGTTGGATTCATACAAATTGTTTTGGGATTTCTCTTCGCATATCTACTGAAATGTCGCTCAAAGACAGTGACAACTAATAATTTAATTCATGTCCGATATTTTGTAAGCGCTTAAGAGTGCACTGAATCGGTGGGATATTTGCAAAAAATCAATTTTAAACTAAAACTAATTCAAAATTGCTTTTTAATCTTTTATTATAGATTTTACTGAAAGAGCATCCGAACAATAACGACAAACATCTGATAATTAATTTTTGCAAAAGAAAAGTATTTTTCTTATTTAGAAAAATATTGAAAATACAATATTTAGTGATATTTTTAAATGGCATTTAAAAGTACTTAAAAGTAAATTAAGAAAATTTTAAATGTTTTATATTTTTATTGTTTATTTAACTACAATTTGTCAATGAATTTGCTTAAAGAATATTTTGTGTATTTCATAATTTAAAGACTAATTGACTTTTGACACTTGAATAACTAATGCCCGGTTTTTAAACAAATGAGTTTTCACATTCATCTGTAAAATAAGTTTCACTCTAAAGAAGTGTTAGAGTATTATTCTAATAATGCCATTACAATGTATTTTACAATACAACCCAATTCTACTGTATATTTATGTATCAATTTTGTAAATATGAGACTAATATTCATTTTGTATTCTGAAAAACAAACATATTGTGCAAATATTATACAAAAAATATGCATTTAATTGTCGACCTTGTTGAATTTTTTTTATCAATTTACACAATTTTTATAAGAATATATGCAATTTACAAATTAATGCTAATTATGATATCCTGGGGGTAAAAATCTATGTAAATGTTTAAATTCGTTTTGTAATTTGTACTTGTTTTCGAAATTAAGCATTATTAAATAACATTTGAAAATTTCTTTACGTTATAAATAGAAATCGTAGAAATTGTGCAATATAATTTATTTCTTAATTTATACGATTATTTTTAATAGGCAAATAAGAGATGTCACTCCAGAGAGTGCTCTCAACTTAAGTACTCTATTTCTAATACATATATTCCAGTCTTAGTAGTCCAGAATCCCTCATTTCTTCAAAAATATTACAAAATTGAAAAGAGCAAAACTACATATAACAACATAAACTAACAAACCATTTTGTCAACTAACTTAATTAATCAGCTTGGCTAATTAAAATGACAATATATTCAGTATAAAGAGATTAAAACATTATCCAAAAACAATAAGATATGATAATTCAAGACTTAGTATTTTGTAAATAATTTTTTAATTTGAAACAAAAATTTAATATTTTAGAGAATTTTTGTATTTTGTTGTTAAGAAATGACAAAATCACAAAAATAAAGAAAGTGCAGAATACAATCAATGATAACTAAACTCTTCCTTATTATTCTTCCGGTTATAGTTTGAGCGCATGTATGTCAACAGAATAAGTCTGTTATTCTGTTGCATCACCTCGTGATGTGAGCCAAAGGAATTGCACAAATCATATATAGATTCAAATGCAATGTCTGGCAAAAAGATAAACACAAAAATCAATATAATTTCAGCCATTTTTGAAGTCCACAATTGATTCAATTATTAAACTCAAGAGACGTAAGAGTTTTTTGGATAAAAATGAAAAGCTGTTTGTTTGACACAAGTAATCCAATAGTGTTTGTTAAACACTGTCTGCTTGTGATCACAATAATCAGTTCCGTTGTATATATCGTTGGTTTTCATGTGAGACGTAATGAATGGAATGATTACTATCAGACAGAACTGGACGGCAATGGATTCGATGACCAATTGGTGACAAAGTTTGCTGAAGTAATGTACTATTCGTTGATTATATTCACAGTTCTGTTCACAATTGTATTCATACATCTGATTGTGAAAGAGATTCTGATCGGAGTTCTGGTGATCACAATTCTGGAGACGGTTTCCCTATTGTATTGCATAACATTGATTAACCAACCGATCGGTTTGACTGCACCCGAGTTTATTGTATCGCTCACTGAGATTATGCTTGGATTCCAATTCTCATATCTTCTCAGACAGAAAATGAAGGAAAAGAAGAGACAATTGGCTGAGAATCAGTGTTTTGCTGCTTAAGGAATGGAATAATAATAATAATGAAAGAAAATTAATTCTTTCGGTTTATCAAAGAATATGATTGCTTTGCATTTGTCTTATGTAACAAAGTGTTAGGGGTTTTGTTATTCTGATTCTTATAAACATTTGAATCAAATAATGATAATAATTAAGTAATTATTTGTAATATAAAAGGTATTGAAAAGAATAAGGAATTTATTTAAATCAAATATTTGTTATATATCTTGAATCTAAACGAATTATAAAAGTGTATTAATTATAATAATAAGTTTTAAACGACAGAATAATTCTTATTTAATGTCTTCCTTGATATTTGATTTTATATTTAATTCTTTTGCAATATTATATTATCTAGTAAGATTTGTTATTTATCTTATTGAAACAATTTATTATTGAAAGAGTTTGAGAATTATAAAATTTATTTACATTTGATTAAAAAGTTAAAAATTTATTAATAATATTATAAACAACTGTAGTGAATTTCGAAATTATCATCGAGAATATATTTTTAAAACATAAACAATAAGAGATAGAATTATGGTTCAATGGGAAATTATGTACCATTTTGTAGTCTCTTTCTGGTGAGATTGGTCAAAATCGAGAATTCGAAGTTCAGAAATTTTATTTCAATTGCATTCTTGAGGATAACGCCGAAATTGACAGTTGTTGATTCTAATGTTAATTTATATTATTCAATTATTCTAAAATAATTCATATGAAACTTTGTATTTACAGTAGTTTTTCATAAAAATAATGAATCAAATCATCTATTACTTCGTTACTTACTAATGATTACTATTTGTAATTAGTTTGTACAAATTAAAATGGTTTTAATTTTTGGAAAGAGCAGGGATGGCACTGGACTTGAAAAATTCAAAAGAGGCTATAAGAGAGGTGTTTTGAATAATTGTCCCTCAAAACGTTGATTAGGAGGTGTGAAATAATGTCCCACGTTAGTCATGATAATTTTACAAAATTCCTCAAAAGTTTGGTGTATTTTAAATTAATTTAATTTTAAAATAGAATGTGACTTGATACACAAAATTATTTCCATGATCATCCATTAATTCACAAATAAAGTTATATCAGAATCGAAGAAAACTTTTTTTTATCTTATCTTTTAAAAGAGGTCTGAAGCTATTCAGAAAACAGTCACTTTTTCTTAAAATTCCCAGGGAAGTATTTCAACGATTTTGAAAGTAAGAAGAAAGTATTCTGGTTATACTTTCTTTTAGTCATCCTAAGGAAATAGTATAAACAATGTTAGTAATAACTAGGGATGCCCAATGAACTCAAAGTCAGGGAGTATAGGGTACTGATTAGATCCTTAACAGGGGGTATTTTGAATCATCTAGATCGTGCAGAATTTAATTAAAAATAACGAAATTTAACAGAATTTCGGCCAATTCTGCAAGAATTTAACAAAATCTGACAAAATTTGGTCATTTTTCTAAGAATTTCTAGGGAGGTGGGGTTTTGGCTATACCCCCTCCCCATTGGGCATCCCCAGGAATAACCATCTATAGTAAAAATCTCTTATATAAAAATCTTTGAAATATCAATTTCGTAGCACTGCCACTACCCAAATGCACCTACATTGGTTTTTGCAGGGATGCGCAAAGGGGGATCCAGCCCGGAACAACCCTCGGTGAATTTGGCCGATAACCCCTACGTCGCTCGGGAGGTATTATGCTTTGAAAATAAAATTTAAGTTTATTTTTAATATTAAATCAAGAAATCAAATAAATATAATCAAAATAAATTCAATTATTGAGAATTATTCCATAATTTAAGCAAAAATAATTAGTGAATAAAATGTAAGTAAAGGTATTTTATGCTACCTTTTAATTTCAATTTTTAAAACTGCTGGTGAAATTATGTCTAAATTCCTGAAAAATAAGAGAAATTTGTCAAATTTTTGCTAAATCTGACCATTAATTGTTGAATTCTTAGTTTCTTCGCGAGTGACCTAAGGAAGCATGCTGTTAAAATCACTTTCCTGGATATTCCTGGTCGTATTTTCCTATGTCCATCCCTGGCTTTCTCTCAACATTTATATCTTCACCTGTTATATCAATATTTAAAAATTTCAAGGAAGTTATTTGAAATTAATTTCTTCAATCATAGCTCAATCGCTTAATTTTTAAAATTTAATTGTTTGGATTTGAGCGCAAATTGACTTAAAATTTTTCTCATTAGGAAAGCAAAAAAAGGGATTGGGAAAGGAAGGAAAATTTGAGGGATTAGGGATTCCTGTTTCGCATTCTAGTTTGGATTACAATCTATGCTTGAATAATAAAACATTTCAGAATTTATATGAAACATAACTTCACGACAATATTCTTGAATCTAAATTCTGGTACAAAAACAAATAAAAGCAAATTTATCCGAAAAGAATCTATTGTCAAAATATTTTCCTTTGATTAAGATTTATGACTTTTATAAGACTTAATTAAGTATTACTGAATTATATTAAAACTTAAATCAATAGAGAATAGAATCGACAAAAACTGTTTCGATGTATAAATTGGTTTATATTTTCAGTACTTTTTTTCTAATTTGAAAGTATATAAAAAATGTTAATAAAAACAAAATTACGAGACATTAACGGAGGAGAAAGAACTCTTAAATGAAAAGGACATGAGATGCTTGGGTTACTATAGTTACACATCATCTTTGATGAGCACATCATTCACTGGAAAAAATAGAGTTACGACATACAGGCGCCACACGAAAGAGGAACAGAGACAGAGAGTAAAAAATAAATGGTATAGAAAACTCCCAATACTATAACATTAGGACCAGAGAGAGAATATGAACAGTCGTTCAGTCGGGGAATACGGAATTTGCTGAACAGAACTGAAAATTCTGGTAACAAAAAGGACACAAAAAGATATTAATTGTTTTAAGAGTGTTCTCAAATATATTTTTAAAAACTATTCTTATATTTTATACAATGAATTACTTTCTGATGCAATTAATTCAAATGATTCTAATAATATTGAGAATAAGCTTTCTTATGTATGACATGATTAAAGTGATTCTAAAGAAGGAAGAATTGCACCAAAGGATTGGCTCAATTTTCAATAATATGGATGAAGAAAAAGTCTATACAATTAGTGTTATGTCGATCGCTATTGGATTAATGACTCCAATAATATTCACGTTTATATACAACTATTTTATAGTTCACGAAAACTTTATCGGTGTTCTAATTATGACAATATTCCTGTGCGCCTCCTTTCTCTTCTCAATTCTACAGAGTTTTGATTCATTCATCCAATCATTTGTGGAAACATTGATTGAAACACTCTTATCCACTCTCGAGATAATACTCTCAATTGTTTTATTATATTTCATAAAAATCAAAAGCAGAGAAAAATATATTAAAAGTTTTGATAAGAGATTTTCAACTATCGTCTGATATATTGTTTGTCTGTCAATAGAAGATTGTTTGGTTATATGACTGCAATGTGGAAAAAGTGACTTAAATTTTATTAAAATATTTTATTTTATACCAGGAATTTGTTAAATATTTGCATTTATATTCTTTTTTATTCTAGCTTTTAAATTTCTAATAACTTGCTTTATATAAAATGAAATTTTTTAAAATTAATATTAAACTATTATTTGTAAAATATGCTCATTATATGACTCAAAATATGCCAATTGTAATGAAATCAGAAACTAATTGACATTTATAATCAAGTATTTAATTAGAGTAATAAATGGAAAAATCTATTATTTATTATTTAAATTGTTTGTAATTAAGTTAATCTTTAATTTGTGTACCAAATTCACATACTGTTCCAGAGCACACTTTACGAGCCCAATGTCCCCTTGTCTTTGATCATTGTCTTCCGTCAAATTATGGGTAGGAATGCACTTTTCGGCATGGGCCCCCATGGGCACCCCACCCCCACAATATATATATCATTGGAAAGCTTAGGCCAAGACAAGTCCAACCATATCCCACTTGACCACCTCAGTCCCGACGGTAAATGGCCAGATCTGACCAGGTCCCGACGGGACCTAACATGGCCATGTAGAGAATCAATAGATTCAGTTCGTCAACCTGATCATTTTGATACCTCACTCGACACATTTTCCCCTGCAGAATTTTAATAAAGGCACTATTTTTGTTAAATTCTGTAAATACTTCAATTCTGTTATTTTTTGAAATTTTTTCACAATCAATATATAAAATATGATTCATAAATGGCAATACATAGAGATGGGGCCCAAATATACCGCAGACTGCACTCAAAGCCTTATAAATTATGGTTTTAATTTTCAACAACATCAATGGGTAAATCATTCAGAAAAAGAATTTGTAGGTTATGATCTTGATGGATTAGTGACTACAAATAATTTGGAGTGCAGGTGGAGATATCTAAAACAAAGTCTGTTCCATCCCTGAAGACCAAAGATTAGACGACTATATTTCTTATTATGTCTATCATTGTCTCCATTTGAGTGATCGTAATCCCGGACATCGATTAAAGCTATTTTTACAAGATATCAAACTAGTTTTTGATTATAGGGTTAACTTCGAATCAAGCCCTATAAGGGAAGTTAAAATTATGAGAAGGGTGGTGGTTACCAGCCACACGGAATAATTGGCGAAAGACATGTCCCGCCTCCTAGTGGTGTCTCTTGGGTAACGCTAACGGGTCCACAATAAACAGAATTGAAGTATTTACAGAATTTAACAAAAATAGTGCCTTTATTAAAATTC
>JAQFXN010001219.1:0-16151 GCA_034693365.1 Liacarus xylariae
TTATTAATTAATAAAATCCAAATTTTACTCCAAATTATACTGTCTTTTCATTTAAATTATAAACTTTGGGAGTGGGAGGACAGGGCTGAAAGCGGAGTTATGTATATTAATGGTCATTCTTGTTTTTAAATTTTCCAATAATTTATTTGTAATTAGTTTTGAACTCATTTTCTCTACTTTTTTCAGGTGTTATAACCAATCGACACAAGAAATTACAAACGGGACGATTGACCGCTTCGTTCACAATAGGAACGAGAAAACTGTTCGACTTTATGGACGACAATCCATATCTAGTGATGTTGGCTATCGATTACGTTAACTCTGAGTTCAATATCGCACAAAATCCAAAAGTGACTGCAATTAACTCATGTATTGAAGTCGATTTAGTTGGACAGGTCTGCTCTGACTCTATTGGTACTCGTGTTTACTCCGGTTAGTGTCACACAAACCAGTATTGATTCCATTAGAATATAAACTCTTGTAAATTGTTTTTATAAATGTTTTGTCTTATTATTTATGACTTTTTAGAGTTAAAAAAGTTTAGTCTTTAAAAAGAGTGTTATTTTTGTTTCATTTAAAACATTTTATTCGAAAATATTTTTTTTGTATAATTTTTCTAACGTTTGAATAAAACTAATTTTTTTGGTTTCTTATTTGGTTAGGCTTTGGAGGACAGGTAGACTTTCTTAGAGGTGCGGCCAACGGTCTGGACGGCAAAGGAAAGCCAATACTAGCAATGGGTTCGATAACATCTAAGGGTGAATCGAAAATTGTGCCGTTCTTGAAACAGGGCGCCGGTGTTGTGACCACCCGAGCCCACGCCCACTATATTGTCACTGAATATGGTATTGCATACCTGTTCGGCAAAAACTATAGACAACGGGCCTATGAATTAATCAAAATATCGCACCCGAACCACAGGGAGGCACTGGAAAAGGCGGCCTTTGATAGACTCAAAGTCATGCCTTCACCCGATTAGACACTTATTAATGTAATTAATATTATTAATAATCAGGGCTTCCAATCATCTTAAGGGCTGTAGGGCTTGAAGTTAGGGTCAAATATTAGTTAATTTATATCTCAATGACCGGTGTTTTGGTCTCAAAAATCAAATCTTTTTAACAAACGTTTGTTTTATTTTTTTTGAAAAACTGGTTTTTGAATTTAAATTTGATTTTTTTGTGTTCTCAAGAATTGATTTTTAAAAATTGAGATCTAATTTTTGTTCTTAAATTTTAAACTTAAAATGTCATCTTTTCTCACAAAACCATCTTTTCGATATTACGGTATTCTACGACATCTATTCTGTAGACCCCATCCTAACTTCCCTTTCCTATTGGTAATCCCTGATTATTATCTCTATTAGAATCAAATTTTCGATTAGTATTTTATGTTTACTAAAGAAAATTATATTTTAGTTATAAAAAACAAAAGTTTTTAAGAAATAACTAAAAATTTTATTAAATGACAAACAAAGTATTGAAACAAAAGACTAAACAAATCTCTGTCCAAAACAAAATTTTTAAAATTGAATTATTATAACAATTAGTATATTATTTACTTATATTTTACTGCCAATTATTATTTTCCTGCTATTAATTAATATAAATTGTAATTTTTATGTAAAAATTTAGGTCCTTTTCTATTATGTTTTGCTTAATTTTAATCTCTTTTTAAAACAAAATTAATAATAAAATAATTATTTAATTTTGAAAACTTTGGTTTTATTTTTGTTGAATAAAATATAAATAATTCAATATTCTGTCAAATTATGACCAAATCTGCTCATAAATTGTTAAATGTGTCGAAATTCTGTAACAATATATAATTGATAAATATATTTGCCCCTGAATTGCACTTTATTAAGCCATGAACAAATATTCCAAGGAATCACAAAAAGGGGGGGGGGTTCCAGCCCGGAATACTCTCTGTGATTCTGACTGACACCCCCTAGGTCGCTCGCGAGGTGACCCCTTCCTCCCATAGCTATTCTGAGAAAACGGCGCCAAAGGTTCCGTTTTCAGAATATTCTATCAAATTTTGTATAAATTCTTTGAAAAATAACTGAATTTTGTCAAATTTTTTGCTAAATTTGGTCAAATTCTGTTAAATTCTTACAGAATTAGTCGAAATTCTGTAAAATTACGTCATTTTTAACTAAATTCTGCAAAAATTTGACGATTGTGCGATATTCTTCCCTGGACCTCCTGTCCAAAATTTGAAAAAATTTGTGACGTAACCCTCCCTGAGTTTTCAATAAGCTAATACCACCCCCTGAAATTTTTCCCTTTGCGCATCCCTACAATATTCTCATTACATAGTTGTCATTATAAAATACTTTCCGATTGAGGGTTTAATTCTCAATATAAAATTGACCCCCGGCTAATTGATTCGATGAATATTTTGAGCTTTATCATAATAGCAATTTAAAAGCCGTAGAAATTAATATAAAACTTATGCCTAAAAAGCACAGTCAGGAGTGGAGTCGCCCTCTAATGAGCAAAAAGTGAAAGAAATAATTAAAAAAACAAAATCTCTTTTATTGTCATTCAATTCACAAGTCTTTTCAGTATTTGTTTATCACTGAAAGCAAAATAAAATATAAAAAACTCAAATGATTTGTGTATTGAATGACAATAAGAAATAAAAGTAATTTAAAAGAAGAGATGAATTATTTGTGCAAAACATTGAAAACAAAATTAAATGTTTAATAACAACAATAATAATAATATTAATAACAAAAGGACAGCAAAAGTGTTGACTAAAAGTCTGATCAAAAATCTGTTAATGAAAACACCACAACAACAGCACCCGAACCACACCAGTGCTATGTTGTCTGTGGTCGGGGGCACAGCCGGTGTGGCCCAGAGTGGCAACAGTGCGTCGGCGGCCACCACAACGCCCGGCCAGACGTGTGGCTCAAGACATATAATATCCATCGATTCGATTCACATCAATAAGGAGTTAGGGGTCGGAGAGTTCGGTGTTGTTCAACAGGGTTTGTACTCACACTCACTCATCCACTACTCTGTCCTCTCTCTCTCTGTCCACTAAACATATGTCTTGTCTCACATGTTATTCTCATTTGTTTTGTTTTTATATTTGAAATAATTTATTGATTTTTATTGTAAACAAATTAAACGATTGTGTCGTTTGTTTGTTGTTTACAGTCGTCTGTCGTCTCACTGTTTCTCAATTGAGGTCTTGTCTCTCATTTGGACGAACATATGGTTCATATGTTTTCTTATAGTGATTACACTTCAATCCGCTTATAGTAAACATTAATTTAAGTCCATTTAATAATGAATTCCCGGTTCTCTTTAGAAAATCAATAATATTTAGAACCGAGTCGTTCACTATAAACGGCTTTAATTGTATAGCTATTTGAAAACCCGAAGTGACGGCTCAAATAAATTTCATTAGGCGTCAGGGCATTAGGGTTTTGGCCATTTATTAGACTAGTTATTACATAAAACTACTAAAACTACTTTATGTACACTATGTCAGCCCTCCCCTCCTCTCTGTCTCTATTTTGTGGTCTTTTATGAAATATAAATCCAATGATTATTAAATTATACGCACAAATGGATCGGTCTATTGTAAACCTGGTGCTAAATATAGATATTATCCTGGTAACTAAGGTGTGAGTGTGGCTCAAATCTAAGATAATGCGCCTAAACCTGTGACATGTGATAACTCCTGACATTTCCATCAGTTTATTTGTAGGAATTTTATCGATAATTTGAATCAAAACAGGGATTTTGTCCATCAATTGTCTTATTGTTCGCCATTGCCTCCAACTCTAACCCCTGTGTCTATGATTTTGAGCAAAACTTTTTTTAAAAAAAGTCCTTCCCTTCAAATCCGGTTGACTTAATAGCACAACTTGACCATGAATATTTATTAGTCATTTTCACACATACCACTCCTCCCGAACCTCTTGAAAATTTGTAAGTTATTTTTTTAATGCTTATTAAACACATTTATTTATAAATTCTCTCTTTTTTAGTGATTCATAAGTCTTAAGACATGTATAAAGTGCTCTCTTTCTCTCACTTATAGACTCAACTATTTATAGTGTCATTACTTAATAGTGTCAACAAATTCTTTGACACTTTTTTTTGTTCATATTTTCTGTTTAGTCAACAATTAGTTTCAAATCAGAGTTGTGGGACGGGATGGGGAGGTCCAGCATAGTTAGCAGATATAGAATTTGTTAATTCAATCTTTATTAACAGAATATTCTGTTTTCTCACATTTCATACAAATTCTATATAATCATAATTAATATTCATAAAAGACAACCTATTAAGAAGCTTGCTGCTTTACAATCTTGTCAAATCTATCAAATTATAGTTAAATTGTGTGGGAATAATCCCAGTACTCTCACAATTGCCAGGTGTTGGGTGGCGATGAAAATATGCCGTTTTCTATTCTAAACCTTAATAGGTGTCGAAATAGGTAATTGGACAAAATCCTAGGGTGCGCTCGTAAACCTAAGCGATAAATTCTGAGAGTTAAATTCTGTAACTTTTTAGTTCTTAACTTGTTTTATAGTCTTTCCTGAATTATTTTACCCCACAATATATATATCGTTGGAAAGCCTATGACGAGACGAATCAAATGACATGACAAAGAGCTAACCACTCCCGTCGGTATCCCATCGGCACTGGCCACTCACCACAGAGCAATATTAAAATAAATTGATTGCACATTGAATAAGCTTTCTAATGATATATATATATTGTGGGGTAAAATATTTCACCAAGACTATAAACTTAGCAGATTATAAAAAGTTACAGAATATAACCCTCACAATTTATCACATATGTTTATGAGCACACCCTAGAATTTTTTCTAATTTCCTCTTTCGACCCCTATTATGGTTTAGAATAGAAAAAACCGCATATTTCCATCGCCACTCAGGGCCTGGCAATAGTCAGTTCCAATGCACTAATCCATTAGAAGTAAATTGTAAATACTGTATGGGAATGCAATATAATGTGCTTTTATACTATCGATCACTTAATAGGTTGGTTACCCCTTATTTTGATCATTTGGAAATGTGTTCACACAAAGCCTAATATAAAAAAGAGAGAAAACAATTTGTTATTCAATCTATTGATTGAGTTATTTGGCGAATGAAATACAAAACATTTCACTATAACTCAAAACATTAGAACTCAGTTTCGGAATAATAAATGAAATGTATTAACGATTTGTGAAATTTGATTTGAAAATAATTGATATATTTATGATTTAAAACAAATTAAAAAACTATTAATAAACTATAAAATAGTCGTCAAATGCATTCATAAGAAATGGTTTTATTATTTGATGAATCAGTTATACTCTAATAATATTTATACCTTTCCTTTATTGCCACAGAATATAAGTGTACCTCTATTTGGAAGCCAATCCAAACAGTTTTATTTGGCCCTAACCTTAACCCTATTTATAGTACAGACAAATCAAGTGTTTAATAGCAGTGATTATAGCACTGATAACTTTTAACTAATTTAAAAATAATTTCTTTTTTTTCAAAAGCAATTAGAATAACAAATGTTTTGTTTTTTTATTTTTATCACATTTTTCAATCTCTCTCCTCTCCCACTCACTCATCTCCATCCTCTCTCCTCTCCCCTTCTCTCTCTTCTGTTCCAAAAAATACAATTTTTGTTTATTCGAATATTGATTTTTAAAATTGATATTAAAATAAACACATAATTGGCTTAAAGTAAATATAAATAAATTAAAACTCTTTTGATTGCTTTTTATTGATCACCACTTCTAATAACTGCACATCTCTTTCCTCCCGAATGGACAGGTGTTTGGAGTAACGAAGAGGGAAAGCGTATTCAAGTAGCAATAAAATGCTTGTCCTCTCAACGGTTCGACACATCGCGTATAGAGTTTGTAAAGGAGGCGACAATAATGCACGCCATAAGTCATGAACACATTGTACGCCTGTATGGCGTAGTATTGGAGCCCTCGTTAATGTTGGTGACAGAGTTGGCGCCATTGCGTTCACTATTGGAATGTCTTAAAGAGCCGGCGCTCATCAGTCAGTTCCCAATCATATCGTTGTGTAATTTTGCGGCACAAATAGCCTCAGGTATGGCATACCTGGAGTCCCGACGCCTAATACACAGGGATTTGGCCGCACGTAATATATTAGTGTTCGCCAAAAATAAAGTTAAAATTTCTGACTTCGGACTGTCCCGTGCGCTGGGAGTGGGCAAAGACTACTATCAGACAAATTTTAACGTTAACCTAAAGCTGCCGATCGCCTGGTGCGCACCCGAATGCATTAATTATCTTAAATTTACCTCACATTCGGACGTCTGGGCCTATGGGGTCACTCTATGGGAAATGTTCTCTTATGGCTTTCAACCCTGGGCTGCACTAACCGGTCAACAGATACTGGAGGCCATTGACGAACCCTCGTATCAACGCCTGGAGCAGCCGGAGTGCTGTCCCAAAGAATACTACACTCTTATGTTGAAGTGTTGGTCACACGAACCGACACAGAGGCCAAAGTTTGCCGAAATCTGCACAATACTGCCCGACTGTAAACCAGAATTAGTACAGGCGGTCAAGACTAGTACCGGCGCTGTCGCTAGTGATTCGTCGACTAATATCTATGGTTTGCCGCCGACTATAACACCACAAACACAACAACAAAAAGAGTTTCTTTTCTATAAAAGCGGAGATATTATTACGGTTTTGGATAAAAGGGGTTCTAATCTATCGACTAATTCAATGACTAATAACTCTTCTTCACTAACACTGGGCAGCAGTACTTCTAGTATATCGTCGTCTAATGTTGGCGGTGGAGGTGCACAGTATGATAGCGCCGGTAGTCTCTGGAAAGGTATGAGACAAATATTTTGATTGTCTAATTTTTAAGCCATTTACTCATCCCTTACCACAAATGCACACTAATTAGTAAATTTGGTAATTTTATTATTTTTGCGAATATTTGTTTATTAGTTGAGTCCAAAAACTTTTAACTCATAGTCTCAAACATTTAATACAAGTGTTTGTTCCGTGAATTTAATTATATATTTCCAAACATAATATTCACTAATTTTAAAATTCATTTACAGTTTTATATATTTATTGTCAAAATTCGAGTTTTATTTTATCGACAAATCATAAAATATTGGCAATAAATATAAAACTGTAAATGAAGTCCTAAATTCACTGAATATATAACTCCAAGTTATTCTTCTGAAAAATGGGTGAAAACCTGAAGAGTTAAGTCTTATTTACAAAATAAAGCTATTATTTTATAATCTTTTAATTGAAGTAAATGTTTATTAAAGTAATTCAAAAATAAAATAAATCGAAAAACCACTTGAATCTGATTGATGTCAGACAAGTGCTAGACTATAGTGATGTGTGGGATGAGGTTCTAAAGGGGGGGAAAGTAAGGGTTGAATGATTTCTATGTATTGTTTCAAACGTTTCATCTCTGAGTTAAAAGTTCTAAAACTATTTTACATTAAATTTTGAATTCTTTTTCATTAATTTCTATTCTTTAATATCTGTCCCAAAACTATAGGCGCTCTAAACAATGGAAAAACCGGTTACTTTAATCCGAGTGATTGTGTGACATATTTAGGCCAAAATCTGCCGACCAGTTCATCGCAATCCCTTCCCTCTTCGGGTGCGTCAGACAGTAGTGGTCGCGACTATACCTCATCGGCCACATCGACCCTAACATCATATGTATTGCAATCGAAATTTATTCGCGGATTCCTTGACTCCAAAAATAATCACTCGAATAGTCATTCACTAAGTGGAGCACAAGGAACACAGGGCCAACAGCAACAATCGTCCACATCATCCTCACAATCGTCTCCATATGGCTCCAGACGTCGACTCAGGCCAGATATGATATCTCGACCTCAGGGCGATTTAGTACACACCGGACATGTCGGAGCCGACGGAGCCTTTTTCGGTGACGTGTCGTTCTTGGATGGAAAGTACCATCAGTTGCCCAAACAGATTGTCACTCCATATCGAGCACAGGACGACCAACAAAGCCATAGTAACGGCGCTATGGATTCGTGCGCTAAGACCAGTACTACTGGTGTTCGCAATAAATGGAATACAAATGAAATGAAATTAAATTTGAAAAACGCCTCCAATTCTGGCGATAGTAGTCATGAATATCACGAGATTAGCGATGAGGACGAGTTCGCACCTCTAGAAAGTCCACCCTTTGAGGTAATTTAGGGAAAGGGCTCTTTGTCTTTAATTAGTTTTTAAGTCACTTTTATATTACTTTTGTCTAATATTTTATTAATTTTATATTTATTCAGATTTTAGACTTCGGGCCATCGCTTGTGGAGGAAGTGTTCAGAGAATTGGATCAAATAAAACCCGATTTAAATAACGAAATCAGTGAATCAGAAGTGGCTATAAATGAGAGTTCGGTTAACGTTAAGAATGAGGTCCGAGAGATAAATCTGAAGATAAATAAAGAGGTTGTGGCCGCACAAACATCTAAGAAGAAACAGGCAATGGTCAAACCCATCTCTGCCTCCGACCAAATGGAATTGGACTCTGCAATAGCTATGGCCAAAGACATCGCCACTCGATCTATGCTTACATTAGACAGTAATCAATAGTTTGTTTTAAATAATTTTAAGTTTAAAAAAAATAAAAATATTTTCAGATGAAATGTTAGACAACACCTGTAGTAAAGGCCATAACGACTCGCCAAAGACCCCGAACTCACCGAATAAAAGAAAATTTTCATTTAAATTCACAACACATTCAAAGTCATCGCCAAAACCCGAACGAAGAAATTTTAGTGAAGAAACAGAATCTATTGGCGATATTATCGAAAGTATAACACCCGCTGCTAAAGAAGCCTACATTTCACTTGTGGACAAAGGCTCCGGTGCTGTCGAGATAACGAATACTAATACAATTGGAGCCAACACTACGACCACTACTTGTGTTGATAACAGCGAAGATGTTGTGGACGGAAATCCGTTACGAATGTTACGGTCGGCCGGTATAGGAGGTGTACTCCGGGCCAAAGTCAGAGGCAATCGTTCGTTCTCACAGCCCCGACTGCCCACCACTGCACAGACCGCCGGATTGGCCAGAGTTGCCTCCACTCGGTCTACATTGGGTGTGAACACAATTTTATGTTTAATTTTAATTATTTTTGACATCTCTTTAAATATACTAAAAGATAGTAATAGGAAATCTGTTTTCTTAATTGAGGAGTGAGAGGAAAGAGTGAATCAGTTTTGTGTATAACAGCTATAATAATGAATATTGAGTTCAATTTAATTAATGATTGAATTGTTTTTTTTATAAAAGGCACTCCACCGCCCGTACCCACCGGTGGTCTAACTGCCGATGACATCAATAACGCACTGCCATTACCGCCGAGAGACAGATCGCGGCCAATGTTAATGCCATTGAAGACACACCAACGCAGACATCCATTAGTGATACCGGCGCTCAACGGCGAGACATACGGCAACCTAAGTGGTGATGAGCACCGGGACTATCAACGCGAATCATCTCCTATACGTATAGGTCATCCAGTGCTGAAACAGGTGTCGTGTCCTCAACCGCCGCAAACATTTCTCGATAACTATTCAACCCTTAAGTCAACAATCGATGACTCAATTGAGGCGAATAATCCTCTGCACAAAAAAGTGGCACCAATTCCGCCCCCAAAACCTCTCCGGAGTTATCTGTAAGTAATGCTTCTCAAGAAAAGAAAAAGAAATTTTTCGATTCAGTAATACATGAAAATTGAATTTTGATTAGATTTTATTTTTTACTTCAATCGATACAAAACAGTAAAGAATTGTGAATTCAATGCAAACGCCAATTCTTCTTATCAGAGCTTATATTTTAATTTATTGGTTTTGAATTGAAATTATTTTTTGTGTTTTGATCCCACGCTCTGAACTAAATATTCCTGTGTTTGTAATTCAATGAAAAATTGTTTTTCAAGTCTTTGTGATTTCGATCAAATATTTTATTCTAGTTTTTTCTATTCACACGATTTGTGACATTTAATGAATTTTAAATTGATGGTTTGCCAGAATTACATTTTATATTGTCACTGAATGGGCATTTTCTAATTGTTGAATTCTAAATATAAATTAATTAGTTTTCGCCAGTCATAACACCCTTTTCTCATAGTATAGAATGGTTTGGTATAAGAACTGTTACAGTAATCAAATAATTTATTGCACTATTTCTCTCTATATATTGTAGTATTTGATTGCTTTAATTAAAATTTCAATCACCACTCACTCCCATCTCTACCCCTAATCTCCCATTAAGACTAAGCCATGAGTTAATCCTATTTTTATGTCTTCATTAGTGGCGACGAGTCATTTGAAAGTGAAATGCAAAAGGCTTTGGACAATATTAAAATGGGCGGCACTTGTATTACCACTGATCCTACAATCACTACAATTGCAAACCCGACCATCACTTCCACCACTTCTTATTCAATGAATACACAAAACAATTATACAAATAATAATTCAGACAATTATAGTCTAAACACATGTAATAATAATAATAGTTTTAAACCAACGTCTCATTCAATAGCATCGGAATCATTGGCAACAAAAGTACAACAAAATCCGTCCAAACAATTGTCGACGACTTCTGCCACTACTCCTGAGTTCATTAGTAGTAGTAGTGGTGGTTCTGACTATACATACAATCGATTCAATAGTAGTAATAGTTGTAGTAATTCTTCAAATAAAACAACTGATGAGTTGATTAGCGAATTGAAGAATAAAATCACCTCTAATACCAGTGCTATGGCAGCAGTGGAGCCAAAGATTGCCAGAAATCGTAGTGTAGATAGCGATGAAGTGCGAGTCATGCAGAAAGTCTTGGCCAATGAAGTGATTATTGAATTCCTATTTCTATGTTTGGGATTTTAAAATTTGCTTAATTTTAACTTTAGGTTAACCTCTCATCAGAAGAATGTGCAAAAATCTTGCACTCGACTGATTGGGACGTCCATAAGGCCATCAAATGTATTGTAAGCCTGAGTTTTAATTTTATTTACAAATTATTATTTCTTTTTTTGAAATTGATTTTTTGAATATCGATTCTGTTCTCTAACGATGGTTAGCGTCTTCGCCAACAACTCAGATCTCATTCAATAGACGTAGAGTGCGATTGGGCACAAATGTTGGCCAAATTTAATTGGAATATACGTCAGGCCTCTAACTATTTGATTGCAACCCAAGGCGTTCCCGAAGACACCACTGAAGTCTGAGAAAATGCTGAGATCCAAATCCGGAGACACCCAAAACAGCTGTTCTACAGTGTGAACTACAGTCGTCCCAATCCTATAGCACCTGACAAACAGTCCTTCAGTTTTAATTATTTATTTATTTTTAAATTTTTGGTTCAAAAATCAATTTATTTGAAAAAATTAAAGAAAATTTTGAGTTTTGTTTTCAACAAATATTAAACAATTTTTTTTGAGAATTTAAAAAATTGTTTTTAAAAATTTAGTACAGATTTTCTATTTTTTCAACCGGTGCTTACACTATAACCCAAACCACAACCCTCTCCTCGGATTTGGGTCTCTATAGACTACTATAAATGAACTTACGATACAATTTGTTCTTCTCTTAATTTATTATTCAATTTCTACTATAATTGAAAGCCTTTTGAACACACATTTCATACAACAAAACCATAGAAAATAATTGAAATTTTTTTAATTTTTAGTGATTTTTTAAAAAATCTATTGAATTGAATATATTATTAGGATTTTAACGTTTGTGGTCTTCCAAAGCACAAACAATACCTGAGCCTATCAATTGATAAGTCTTTTAGACACAATTTTTCTTCTATTGAATAACTTTTTTATATGACTTTATTATTCTTATTATATATAACAACCAATTAGTGTCTCAAAGAAAAAAAACTAATTTTGTTTATTTATATAACAAAATAATTTACACAACATTTTTCTCAAAGCAATCAATTTTTTTAGGAATTTTTTCAATTGTTTAATGCAATGTTTTTTTTTTTTGTTTTGTGCTATAATTGAGTCCCAAATTATTTTTTTAAGTCAATTAATTTAGTTTATAGCTCTGCTGTTCGTAACCCATGTCTCCATACAAAACAAGTTGATTTTTATTAACAAAAAAAATGGTTATTTAGAGTTTAATTGATTAAACATTTAAACTTTACTTGAATTTTATTTTTTTCAGTTTTTTTAATTTTATTCTTCAATTCTATTCAAAACATGTCTTAAAGACTAATAATTAATTTATTTATATTTAAACAATTTTCCTGAATTTGAATAATTCTAAGGATTTGGAGATCAAGGGTTGCGAACATGTTTTGTGGTATAATATTGGGACTCATATCTACTATTCCAGGGGTTGACAAAGTTTTTTTTAAAAATATTAAGATGAGTACATTTATTCCTAAATTTCAAAACCGGTTTATTAAACTCAGCTTTGATTCTAATTATTGGTATTTTGAGAATAATTATATCTTTGTCTACAATTTAGGGCCAAAATTGTTTATTCCTTATTAAATATCAGTTTTAGGTAAAACTAGAATAATATTCTGAACCGGGTTTTTGCCATTTCTAATCTATTAAATATAATCATTGCCAAAATATTAGGACGGGTACTCTCCATACATTCATTGCTTGGGTTTAAATATGTCCTTCTATACCCCACATCCCTCGATAACATCAGGGGCTGTTTTTCTTGAAAATCAAAATCTCAATCAATATATGATATACAAAAAGCACCTGTTTTTAGATAATTACTATTAATATAATTAAACACTATTTATTGAATTTTGAAAATAATTCTTAAGGAAAAATAGTTTTAAATCAAATAATTTGAAGAATTTTTTTGTTTGTTTTTTTTAGTTTTAACCAATTTTTGACAAAATACTAGTCGTAATGAAACACATTTTTTAAATTTTACATTTATTGTCATTAATTGAAAATTTTTTATTCATTCAATGGCTTGAAAAATAATTTTTTCAAATATTTCATAATTAAAAGCAATAACTTATAAATGAATTATTTAATTGAAAAAAATATATGAAAATCAATGCTTTCTTTTTTTTTATTTTGAGTGTATTTTTTGTACAGTTTTTGTGCCAATTATTCAATTATTTTCAAAAAAAAACTGATTCGATGTATTAATTAATTTTAAAAATATAATTGAAATTCATTTGAAATTTATTTTTTTTTGTATTCATTTATTTAATTCTCAACCAATCGTTCAATCATTTCAGACACGACTTCCTTATGATTACTACTCCTAATCCGTTCGCCAATAGCTTTCATACGTTTAGCCAAATGTAAATCATTAACTAATTTATCTACATTTGTCAACAGTTCCTCTTCCGTACAGTTATAAGGACTAAGTCGTGCGCCCAGACCTGTCTCCTCAATACGCTGTGCGTTATCGAACTGATCCCCAGACACAGGCATTACAAGCATTGGTTTACCGAAATAAAAAGCTTCGGTGACTGTATTATTGCCCCCGTGTGTGACCACCAAATCAACTAATGGCAAAACAGCCATTTGGGGCACAAACTGTTGGCCAAACATATTGTCGGACAGTTCGTAGCGGTCATGGAGTGGACCTTTAGATACAATAAATTTGTGCTCAGATTTGCCCAGAATTGCAGTCAAACGAACCATTAGTTCAAAATCAGACGAATTAAATGAACCCAAAGAGAAAAATATCAATTTTCCGGGTCTTTTGGCCAATGATTCTGGTATTGTGAACCTGTCATTCACTGTGCGCTGAAGACTGTCCACTCTGTGCCAATTGGATGACAAAGGCTGTAGTTCTTTATAATCCAGTTCTTTTGGATAGATATAAATGTTTAAAAATTCCGATTCCGGAAATAGAATACTGCCCCCGGCTGTGGACAGGGCCGGTGCTCCAGCACTCACATACCAGTGACTGATTTTATTGTGTAAATTATAGAATATTTGGTCGTATTTAGTCTTAAATTCTTTCCATTCATTCTTATTTCCATTAATAGGCAATCCTTTTATAAATAAATTAAATACAAAATTAATTTAATTATTAATTAATTGTGAAATTATTTTTGCGGTCAAAGAGGAACAAATCAACGCTGTCGTAGAATTAGTAATTATACCAGTGTCAATTACTCTGCTATACAGTTTTACAAGATAGAATTTCCACAGATTAAACCATACAATCATTGGTTTAACAATAAAATCATATTTATATCAATAAACTTAATAAAGTGCACACAAATAGACATAATATAACAAATCAGTAATTTTACAAACCAGAACTATTAGGGGGCAAATCATCCCTACGAAAAAACATGAGGGGTTGTGCTGAACAGATCTTTACCCAAGGTATGTCAGAATGAGTGAGTGTCGGCGAACCAACTATTGAGTCAATTATAATGATATCGGGTTTTAATTCACTAATAATAGACTTGTATTGTGAATCATAAGATTGATTGTTCTCAAACATCATATCAAATGCAACGACAGTACTGTGAGATTGTATTTCAATTGGTTTCCTTTTATAGGAGTCTCTAAATTTGTAGACAAAGTCTGCCCACATGTCACTGCTCTCCCGGTCTTTGTCGACAGCACTTTCTGGTAATTCCAGAATCTTTTCTTCGAATCCATATTTACTGAGTTTGCCTTTAAATTCAATATCTAATGCAAATACAACTCTATGTCCGCGTTCTTTGAGAGTTTCGGCAATTCCATGACAGGCATTAATATGTCCAAGGGCATTTATGGGTGTGAACAATATGGTTAGGTTTTTAGGTGACATTATTTCTAAATTATTTTGGAAAAATCACTCAATCTTTTGGAACTTTAATATAATATATTATTAGTTCAGAATAATTATTTGATTTGCATTCAAAAATTGATAACTTTATTTCTAGTACTCGTATCTGATTGTAATCGATGTTTGATGTAAAATGTGAAGACTAAATGGCGGTAACCAGGGTTTGATTATGTCGATTCATATAGGAAACTAAAGATGTTATTATTTGAAGTTTTGAACCTTGAAATATTAATTGAAATAATTAATTTATATACAGCTGTCCTAACATTTTTATATCACATGTTAAACTTTATCCAAAATTCTTATTACTATAATTTCAATAATTTTATAAGAAATATGCTTTTTATTGGAAAATTGAACTCAAATAATAAGACTAATTTAAACCTCAACTAAACCTGTAGAAAATTATTATTTGTTTGTTCCAATACTTTCTTTATTCTCTTTTTAAAGATCAAAAAAATCTATTCGAGTTCACTTTTTAATTTATTAAAAATATATTTTATAAATACAACAGGCTGATTCAATTAAAATATAACAATAATTGTTAAGTACTTGAATAAATGGTTCTTGCATAGATAATTTACAAACAATTGAGTAATAAAATAATCTGCAATGATAAATATTAATAAATAATATTATACTATTCAGTATTGAATACTGAGTATTGTTTACTTAATAAAAAATAACCTTGAATTTCTTATACATTGAAGAGTATGCTTTCATAATATGCACAATTTGTATTTGTTAAGAATTAAATTTTGTAATAACTCGTTCAATCTATGTTAATATAAGTTTCTTAATTTGGAATTATTGTTATTATGCATTAAAAAATAAAAATAACATAGAATAAATATTAACTAGCAAGTAAAATTTAAATTATTTACTAATTAAAACCAATAGCAGCATGACTATGTTAGAGTTAAACCAGTTTTGCAGTAAATTGGCCGATTAGCTCAGTTGGTTAGAGCGCCGTGCTAATAACGCGGATGTCGTGGGTTCGATCCCCACATTGGCCAATGTATTTTTTTCATATGTCAAAGTTTTCTTTTTTTTCTCTAAATATTCATTTAAATATAATTTTTAAAAATTCTAAACTCTTTTTTTAAATAATAAACAAAATATTTTTATTTGATATAAAAACAGATGAATATTTCATTTAATTTTCTAAATTATATCCACTAATATAAACTCTTTACAATTTATTTCTGCACACATAGTAAATATATATTGGCTCAATGTTTTTATATTTGATTAATCTGTGAACTACAACTAAATAATAGTTTGAAAGCAAAAGTGAGTCATTCA
>JAQFXN010001220.1:0-16147 GCA_034693365.1 Liacarus xylariae
ATTTTGCAAAATCTCGGACTCAGGGGATATTTAAGATATACCTCCCATTGGCTACTCCTGATATTCAAGCTACTTTAATCTCTAATATTAAAGACTACAAAATTATTCAATTGCTAATTATGAGGGATACGTAAAGGGAGGGGTATAGCTCGGAATGCAACCCTGTGAATTTGGCCGATAACCTTGAAATGGAATTGAGAGCGAAAATATGTAATTTTTTAAATATGCTTCAGAAGAAATAAATATAGTTTAAATATACTCTATATTAAAATAGATTATATAATAGTTAATGAACTTATTTAAGATTTGAGGCTGACTGATGTGCTCATGTGTAATTAAGCAAAAAATGGTACATTTTAATTAAACATGATTAACTTGCTATTCGCTACCGCTTGTGTTTATTTTGTAGTTATGGCTATGAAAACTATACATAATGGGCTCACACTTTCTTCATTGAGATTAGTTATCTATTCATATTAATGATTAAATATTACAGAAGTTATTTATCTGAAGAGATAGCAAATAACTATAAACTATGTGCGGTATGCACCAGTTGTAAAATTTGTCAGTCTTCAAGGCTATATCTTTATTTAAATATGGAATAAGTTAGGTAACGTCCAGCGCAAGAAGCAGCAAGGTAATCATGTTTAGTTAAAATACACTATTTATGCTTATTTACAAATGGCACCAACGAGTAAATACATTTAGCGAGCTATACAAGAATGCAATAAAATGATAGTGTCCTGTCCTCCAGAGTCGAGTTGGCTTTGATTAAAGATATCATATGTTTTTAACAAAAGTTTAAAAAATTGATTCTTAATATAAATAATTAATATTTTGCTGAATTATAATCAGAATCGAAGTCAAATATGGCGCCGAAGATAATAACGACTTCCAGATATATCGTTGCTGTTGTCGGCGATACAGTAGAGCTTACGTGCAGTACTCAGGGATATCCACGACCAGAGTTCCAATGGTTTAAGTTGAATATCAATTTAAAACTATTGGAACGTATATCCACTCTATCCTCAGCACTAATACCTAAACAAGTGCTTCAAATCTATGGCTCACTTATTATTAAATCGGTTTCAGTGGACGACTCAGGAAAATATGTCTGCATTACTAATAACTCTGTTGGAGAGGACAGGATTGATATGGAATTGTTGGTTAGAGGTATAAGCGCTCACTTATGCATAATTTATTTCTGTTACCATAATTTCATTATTCAATTATTAAATAATTTTCATAATTTAATAAAATTGAATTTTTATGCGAAATAAACATTTGTTAATCATCTGAGGGTTAATCATATTTTTTACACTCGAAAAGACACTGCGGTTTCATATTTTTAATGTGTAATACTTTAATCAATGCCTTAACAGAATATTCTTTTATTCAATGCTAAAGCTTTAATCAATTTTCTCGACTCTAATCATTAGCGTTAAGTGTTTAGTGTTTGAAAGCAGACAAAACTTTTTTTTATTAAGAATTGCCTGACATTTGATTTATATTAAAATGCGCTCAAATATAGTCCTAATTATGTAATGAATTGCTATAACATATTCCTAATGTAGAGAATCTATTCAAGAATTATTAAAATAAGAATTTATAAATTACTTCCAAATACTGTTAAAGTGCTGTTCTTTTGTGAAATCATTGTATTTTATTTGAAAAATAATACCTAATTTTATAGTACTTTAAGTCTAGATTTATGTTCCACTGATTTATATCTTAAATTGAGTTATTTTTTGGGTTCAAATTAACTCAAATAACAATAAATTTAATGTATATATAGTTTTGAATAATAGTGTCTTTTATAATGATTATTGTGTTTCTGTGTTGTGAATATAGATTATTAAGCATTCGCTTCGTTTGAAGCAATAATTAAGAATTAGTTGAGATTTTTGTTAATTACTAGTGAATTATGGAATTATTTCTATAAAATACATTTTTTTAATGAGATTTCCCAAAATATATTGATAGGATATTTTAATAAGGAATTCTATTAGAATAAGTTACTATAAATTTTTGTAAAATTTAAATAAAATTATATTCATTCTATGTTCAAAATCATCTCAAATCAGTCTTATTTTGACGAAAATCACCAAATATTTCATTTGAATTAAATGGTTTTGAAAGTCTATTCCGTGAATTCAAGAATTCAATGGTTTTTGAGATAGAAATTGAATTAAAGAAATTATAATAAAATTTACATTAAATTTTAAATTTTCACTCTAATCTGCTTTTACTTCATGCTATCATTAAAATTAAAATATATTTTCCGTACATTTGTAACAAAATGATGAATTTTTTTTTTAAAAATTTCAATTACGAAAATTTCGGAATAATTTCATAATTATTGTTGCCTTTAATGAATAATTGCATTTCTCTTTTGCACACAGCTCCATTAAGTGTTCAATTGACCCCGAGCCAAATATATGTTGCAGATAGAGACTCTGTTCGATTCAATTGCACTATATTTGGTGCACCGGTAGGTAAAGTGATTTGGAAAAAGAATGGCAACTCTATTGTGTATAATAATCGCATTAAACTACTTAATGACCGAACATTGCATATAATACAAGTGAAACGAGAGGACAAAGCTATGTATGTGAGTAAACCATTACTCTTCTCTGTCACAGTAATTATCTAAAAAACCACTTAAGAGCAAATTAACTATTTCAATTTGTAAAATCCATAATTTTATTTATGTTATATTTTATATTCTTTTCGCATATTTATATTAAATTTTGTATTCAATTACACATAGAGTAGAGAAGAGTTGAATAACTGTTTTGTTACTGTAGTACAATTTATTAGATAAAAATCAAAGTCTTACAATATCCCGGTCAATGAATATAATAATTAAAATGTAATATAAACCTACGGCTTTTCTTTTTTGCACACCATTTGCATACTTTACTATATGAGGAAGTCACTTACGAAAACGGAATCAAATGTATAGACATATACTGCTACCTATGTGTTTATTAATTAAATATCTCGCTTAATTAAAGAGCATAGTAACATAGTAACATCTAACTAATCAGTGCTAATAAGAAATATTTTTGATTTTGAGATATAGATTGCAGTATACAGTATGTCTACATTTGATTCCGTTTTCGTAAGTGACTATCATATATCCATTTATTTTTGAAAATAATTTTCCGCATATTCTGATAGAAAATATGGTCCTCATCACAAATTACGGTGAAATCAATCAATAAAAACTTTCAAAATAATATTAGATATTTAATAAATAAAAATATTCTCATTTTACAATAAATGGATATAAACCCACGATTTTTCTTTTTTTGCACATGTTGGCCAGCCTTTACTGCTTTGTTTATATGTTGTTCAGGAGTTATGTTCAATATATTTGAAATTTTAAAATGAAAAACACTAACACATTCACTGAGTAATGGTTAGAAATAATTTGAATGTCTAAAATAAAATATGACCAATTGATAAGAGTGTAAATAATATAAAAAGATTGATATCTAGATCTAGATACATTTGTAAATTGAGAGTTTCAAAATTAATGTCAAACAGAAATTTGGTGCAATTAGTTATGTTCGCATATTTTAGGGGCAAAGAGGGGGCATTGCATTGGATTATCATAGGCTCCCAGTATAAATTCAATACTTTAATGTAAGCTCAATTCTGTAAAATCAAAATTAACTTTGAACTTCCTATGGATAGTTTAAATAGTGGCAACCGTCTTGCAAAAATAAACTGTCAAAACTTTAAGTGCATGTCATTCTTGTATTATTTAACAAGTATTGTATTCGACATTAATAAGTTTACAATTAGATTCTCGTATATTATATATGTTTAAAATATTATCTAGTATAAATAAAATATAAATTTATTATAAATCTATTGAATGTCATAGAATAGTATCCACAGAGCAATAGTAAAAGCAAAAGGTCTTTATTTTTTGTTTTTCATCAAAATATTTGTCTCTAAAAAAATGTTAGAAATGTTTTCTATTATTTTTCTATCGTTTACTTTATGTTAAACACAAAATTGTTTTTTCATTCACTTCAAGAAATATTTGAAATGTTTTTAGAATTTTTGTGATGAGATTCCAAACGATGCGATGTTTTATAATGTATTCACTATTTTATTAAACATTTCTTTTTTCATTCTTCACTAAACAAACATTTTTGTTATACATTTTATTATCGATTCATATCATTTGAAACACTCGAATGGTTTAAAAACATATATAACTCAAACTTTATAAGACATATCTTATAAGAAATCAAATAGTTTTACATTTGTATAATTAATATTCAAACCATTTATATAGTCTCACAAAAATCTTGGATACAATTAGATATTTTTTTTTAACTAAAGTTTAGATTATCATAAGTCAGTTAACCAATTGATATTAGATTTTTTAAAACTTTAAACTACCCAGAATAAATAACAATAATATTAACTTCTACGAAATAAAAGGAATTAAAACTTTCCTATAATTTATATAAAATATAGCATTTTAAAATTTGTTATTAGGCATAGAATTGTAGTTTGAAATAAGAACTAGCTAATTAAAATTGACCAGTGATCGTAAATGATGTGAAATGCAGTCTAATTTGGTTTGGCCATGGGATTTCCAAGCTTGACACTGTCTAGAAAAATTATAGAGATTGTTTTGGGAAAATATCAATTTATTTTAACAATATCCTATCAAGGAAAGATTCATTCGGTGCCGTTTATTCAAAATTGCTATGCTAGAATGGGTACTACACGAACCACCTTGAAGGGTATCGGTCAAAATCACATAGGATATTACGGGTTGTTCCCCCCTTTGGCCATCCCTGTTCACGTGTGAATTTCATATCACAAAAAATATATACAATTGAATTCCAAAGAAATAGTAAAATAGTTGATGGAATAGATTTGATTAATTTAGATAATGAATGAACTTTTATTCTTTAAAGAGAAAGATTACAATTAGCATCTAGCTATTTTTCCTATAATGCCTTTAATTAATCCAATCAATCAATGTGTGATCCGGATTACAAAATCTCTAGGGTTTGAATTGTGTATTCACTCATTCACTAAAGGGATAATCCATTGTTTATTTGAGTAAATAATATATTTTAATATTAAATAATGAATAAAAAATTCTGCAAATTCTCTCAGAATTACGTAATTATAGTCTTCGATGTCTTTAATGTTATATAAAGAATAGATGAATAAATAATAAGCGAAAGAATAAACAATTGGCTCTTAATCTCATGTCTTGTCTCTACTGTACTCTATGTCTGAAGCAATGCATTGTCAGCAATGAGTTCGAGAGCGTGGAGTCGAGTGCGGAGTTGACACTGAGTGACGATCCGCCGCACTTCACCCATACATTCGCACAAATGGAACCATTGAAACCTTCACAGGGATTGTCGCTCAAGTGTTCGGCCACTGGTCTGCCTTTGCCTCAAATAGTTTGGACACTCGATGGACAGCCAATCGGCGAACACTCGCGAATCCGAATCGGCGATTATGTGACCACTGATGGCGTTGTCAACAGTTATGTGAATATAACCCAAATCCGCACAGAGGATGGAGGAGTGTATGTCCTGTGCTGTCATTAGATGATTAGTACAATAGTTTGCATTAATTGTTTCAGCTATTCGTGTATCGCATCAAACGATGTCTATTCAGTGGTCCATCAGAACAGAGTCAATGTGTTGGGTCCGGCGTTTGTGCGGCCAATGGCTAACATAACAGCCATCGCTGGCCACACCGTTCGGGTGGACTGTCCGGCAGCCGGTTATCCAATCGAATCGATTTCGTGGTTTAAGAGACAGATTAGCGGAAAATTACCCCAAAATCACAGACAAAAGAGTTTAACAAATGGGACACTAATTATAGAGAAAATCGATCGCCAGAGCGATGAGCACTGGTATCGGTGTGTTGTCAACCAAACCACTTCTTCAGCCTATAGTGATGTATACATCAAAGTATTAGTGGCCCCAGTCATCAGTCCATTCTCTCCACCGCCTAATCTACGCGAAGGTATGCGAGCGATGTTTACCTGTGCTGTAGTCGAAGGCGATCCGCCCCTAAGGATAGAGTTCCTCAAAGACGACATACCTGTGCGCCAAACATATAGTGATAACAATATCAGAATTGATTCGACAAATGAATTCTCTTCCACACTATTTATATCTCATGTCTCTAATCAAGACTCCGGTAATTACACGTGCATTGCATCCAATTATGCGGCAAAAACTTCATATTCCGTCCAAATGACAGTCAATGGTTTGTTCACTAATTCTTACTAATTGTCTATTCGTTTAATTAATCAATATATCAGTGTTTGCAACTGTTTTCAGATATAGTGCACAATCACTACCTTTTGATAGAATAGTTTTATTTGTTTTAATTGTGTTTATCTAAAACACTAATCATTTAATCAAATTTATTAAAATTAAATTAAATATATTTCAAATATTTGGTCCAATAGTACCTCCAAAATGGATATTATCGCCGACGGATACCGAGGCTATTGTCGGTCAGAATGTTATAATGGATTGTGCGGCCAGTGGTCAGCCGAGAGTTTGGTGGGAAAGGTCTGAGAAGGACATGTATGTGCAGAGTGTTGGCACTGATTCCCAATCGAATCACTTCCGGACAGTAATCAGTAATTCACATATGCATACACTCGAAAACGGAAGTCTCACTATTAAAGAGGTCAGTGAAGAGGACTCGGGTGTCTATCTATGTCAGGCCAACAACGGTGTGGGCAGTGGTCTGAGCAAAGTTGTCACTTTGAAAGTTCACGGTTTGAATCGTTTATTATATTTTGAATGAATAATAGAAATGAAACCATATTTTTGTAGAATTTTTTTATAAATTGTTTATTCATTGAATCATATATTGAGAGAATTGATTGATATGTTCTCTAAAGTGAAATATATTCAAAAATATATTATCTGTTGTTTTATAACTTAATATTTCATAAATTGAGTGCTTTTTTAAAGAATGAATTCTTCGGTGATTTTTATCACTTTATCTATAAATAACTTTATAGTAAATCACTTTATATTATAATAAATCTTATTTTCAATTTCTCATAATTTATTTTCTGATTGCCATTCATTGTCATTCATTGCGATGCAGTTCCGGCACATTTCAAATCCAAATTCCATATCCAGTCACTCAAAATAGTCGGATGTGATCGCAGGGACAGTGCTCTCTACACATGTATTGCTGCCAATTCCTATGGAAAAGATGAATACAACGTTCAGCTAATTGTTCAGGGTATGTATGCACTACTGTACACATTATATTGTATCATTGCATAATGCTTGTGCTCTACATAAGCTCAGAATCACAACCACTCACTTATAATTTAAACCGAATCAATCAATAAAGTGTAGCCAACAATAAGTCGTAATTCTATTAAATTGATTAGAGATAAGGATTACACAAATTCTGCATTTATGAGAAGACAACAATTCAAGCTCTGCTCAGTTTTCAATTTTCGAATCAATTAAAAAATGACATGGCTCAAAGCAGTTCAAAGCAGTTCTAAAATTTCTTTTTTATTATAGAAGACAAAGGGTTAAAATAATTCTTATAGTATCCAAGGAATTGAATATCGTTTCCACTAAAACTGAGTGAAGCAGTTGCATGGTGAATTCAATTTATAATAGGGGATTAATGTTTAGCTTATATTATAAAGGAGATTATCCATCTCGAATTTTCGACTTTGATGAATCTTTGCTGAAAGGGTCATAAAATAGCATATTATTCAACTTGGAAGCATATTGTTTCCATCTGATATGGTCTTCGAGTTATTAATTAAAGAGGAATAGTATGTCGTCAGGAATGGGAATCGATTTAATGTATATTTTCTCGAAATAATGTTTTTTTCCATTTTTTGCTATAATTTATGTATTAATTATTGAAATATTTCTCAAGTTTTCTAACGTTCTATAGTTCAATAAATCGCTTATTAAATGATTGAATCGTATATTTAATTGAAAACAAGTGTTTTATATTTCAATAAATCGATTAATAATTGTATGAAAACAAGAGAAACTGATTTGTATTCAAATTAATGACTGTTTTAAATAAAACTATTTTTGAATAAACTTTACTAACGATTAGTGAATTGTTTGAAACGATTTTAATTGATTTAAAGCGAGTTTTAGTTAATGTTTGATTTGATCGCATATCCAAACCCCCAAAGACTGGTCAGAAATCACATGATAAAGATTTCAAACCCGAAGTCAAATAAGAGGTAGACCTTGTGTGTCCAGGGGGTCGACCCTCCTATTTCATTAGTTTCCAAAATTGTGAAATTAGAGCAAATTAGGATAAGAATTAGATTTTTTAAAAATTTATTTAACCCTTCCTAGGTGAAATAAAATTGTGAACATTATTTCGTGGCTGACATGTAAGTTAAGGTTGTTTATGAGTTGGATTTGGGTTTGACGTCACGAAATTTTTTGGGGACAATAATGGGCAGAGTTGGAGCCAAATGTGGGAATGTTGGCATTATGTGCAAAACCCATTGGGGCATATAAATGCAACTGATATACCTGATATACATTATACAAAAAACCAAGTGTTTATTCACAAATCCAGTTCCGGTTGTTTACAGTCGATAGTCGTCTCATTTGTTTATCAGTCTATTATAGGACAGAACATTTAGAAATTGGAAAATCAAAGTTGCTTGTTTGAATTCTTGTTTTTCATAAATATATATATCAAATCATATCATATATATCAAACCCCTAAAAAAATCAATTTATCAATTGATTCGGCTCAATTAACAGAATGAAATATTTTTGTTAGTTCTGTGTTACTAAACTCTGCCCTTTACTATAAAAGTAGTTATAGAAATATTATTTTTGCACTCATAACAGATTATTACTTTTGTTTCTTAAATACTTGTATCAGTAATTCAATGCTACTATTTTATTAATACTTTTTAGCGAACATTCAGTTAATGGCATACATGAAATTGATTGACAAAATGTGAAAATCATATAAACAATTATTTTTCGAATAACATTTTGCTTAAGTTTTATTAGCTTATAGTCAAACGAAAAAACAGATTAAAATGTGATGATTAATAGAAATCAGGGATGTCAGGACTTCAAAACTAAAGGGTCAAATTTTGGGGCTAAGGGGAAGAAGAAGTCCAGTGGAGAGTATTTCAGAATAATCTTGCAAAATTTAACTAAAAGTGGCACAATTTAACAAAATTTCAACTATTTCTGTAAAAATTTGAAAATAATTCAGATATTTTCACAGAATTTGACGCAGTATTCTCCTTAAATAATGCCTTAGGCAGGATGCATTCCTAGCTGACTGCAACTCTCAGCATCCCTGATAAAAATAGAGAATAAATTGGTTTATAATTATTGTATATTTTTAAGCAATCACTTGTATATTAGTTCGAATAATGCATTAAATTGTTTATTATTATAAATATTTCTACTTATAATTGATTACATACTATCATCCAATGTATAGAAACCCCGGATAGACCGGACGGTCTTATGGTTAGTGAGATTGAAAGCCGAAGTGCTATAATGTCATGGATTACGCCTTACACTGGAAATAGTGTTATCACTGCTTATCGATTAGAATATAAGAGTTCTTCAGATAAAAGCTGGGAATCGAGTGAAAAAACTGTGGAAACGATTATCGGAAACGATAATTCATTCACTATTAGAGGACTTAAACCCATCACTAGTTATGAAACAAGAATTAGAGCCGAAAACAAATTAGGATTCAGTCCTTATTCGCCAATAGTTCAGTTCACCACTACTGAAGAAGGTATTGATTATTCTTTTCGAAGATTCTAATATTTTTAATCAAATGTCAAAAACACATTTTCTATTCATTAAGAGTTAAAATCCAATTATTTTTAATTCATTTTATTGTAATTCAGAATATTATTGTATATAATATACGCTATAATAGAGAATAAGTATTGAATGTATTGAATGATTCAGATTTCTAAAGTCTATTCTTTGTCTATTCATGTCTATCAACAGCTCCTTCTGGTCCACCACTTAATGTTCAAGTGTTCCCATTGAGTGCCCGTTCACTTCAGGTCACATTCAGTGCCCCGAAATCGGAGGCTAGAAATGGAAGAATACTTGGCTTTTATGTGGGATATAAAGCAGTGGAAAGTGACGAACATTTTATGTTCAAAAAGATATTAATCAATGAATTATCAAATGCTGTAAATCAACAAAAAGACGTCAAATTAACTGATTTGAAACGACAGACCAAATATGCGGTCATTGTTCAGGCGTTCAATAGGTTTGACATTATTTGCAATTATTTCTATAATCTATTGAAAAAAATGAATAATAAGTCTATCAATAGATAGACATTAGATTCAAAAGACTTTTCACAAACTTTAAACCAAAATATTCCATATTATTAAATGAAAAAGTAATTTAAAATACAATTAGTTATAAAACTTAATTGAGATCTCTTTTTCTTATAATACTGTAAATGATTTTAATTCAGAAAAAGTTCAGATATTTTTGAAGATTTTAGAAAAAAATAAAAGTAATTTTGATGTTTGAAATAGTCTAACTAAAGTTCGTCTTGCTTTCTGTCTTGGTATTGTACAGGGTCAGGACAAGACAGGACAGGACAGGAATGGAGAAAATTGAAATATTCATAAAATCTCACATGGATAGAGAATAGATTTTGAATGTTGAAGTTTTTATATGATTTAATATAAATTATAACCAATAAAGTTATTTAAAATTTTAAATTATTATAAAATAATTATATAAATTAAAAAATGTCAATATAAATGTTAAAAATGACGATTTAATGTTTGCCCTACTGGGATAATCTTTATGAAACGGAACAGGATAGGACGACAATTAGACTTGTCATTTCAGGACAGGCCAGAAAAAACTTTAACAGGACAAGAGATGGCAGGAATCAGTTTTTGTCATGTATAAGGAGTTTAGTTTGGAATCCAAATATTTTTAGCTCCTGTGCAATATGTCCAGGGGGGAGACCAGCATAGTATACCCCATGGCATTTTTGACAGGATACCCCAACAGCTACCGCAAGGTACCCCCTTCCTAGAAATCTTTAGACAACGGCTCCGGAGGCGTAATTTTCAAAATATTCTGTCAAATTCATTAGAAATTAGCAATATTTAACTGTTTTCACTAAGTTTTTGTAAAACCATAAATGAACTCATTTTTATTAAACCCACAAATATTTCACAGTTTCCAAGGTGGGTTTCCGTTAAAAATACTAAAATAGACTAATTTTGGGCTATTTTTCACTGATTTTAATGTTTGTGTACAAACAGTAAAATCTCAGATTTTGAGCATAAAAACACCTTTGAATAATGACTATGAAACCCTCTCAGAACATAATTGTAAAATTTCACCATTTTACTCTCTCCTGGACCCTTCCCTAGGCTCTTGCAGAAAGAAGTAACCACTTGAATTTTTCAAGTCTGTAATTCCTTCTCTTCTGCCAAAACTAATTAGTAATTACAATATTGTGGTACTATTTACAGTATATTACACAACAGTACTGACAAAAGTGAATTTATAACAACCAACTGATAAATATCGAGCATTATTAGCAGAGACTGGACAATTTCGGAATAAAAAGTGTTAAATTTCGTTCGTAAAATCGGAAGTAATTCACTAAAAATTCGGAATAACATTTCGGAATTAAAAATCAAAATTTTAATTATTTTAAGGGAGACAGGCTAAAAGTCAACATTTTTGAACGACAATTTTGAGAGATTTTGTAAATTTTTAAAGTAAACGTTCAAAAACTCATTGGATTTGATGGACATTTAATCTAAATTCAAATAAGAGAGAAAAAATCGAATTTATTAAAAATTTAAATCAATTCTTTCATCAGTCATAAGATTAAATTTTCAGACTAATTATAAAAATTAAAATTTTCAATCTAGTTCAATAAATGTTTGTAAAATATTTTAAAATTCTTAAAATTTTTATTTGAGGTAACGATTTTTATTCATTTTTACCACAAAATTCTTCATAAATTCATGTTTTTCGGACATATTTCGTAATTATCGGAAAATAGGAATTATATAAAAATTTTCGGAACATAAATGAGGTTTTATTTAAAATTTTATCTCTTGATCGGTAAAGATTTTCGTTAAAAGTCGTATTTACGAAATTGTCTAGTCTCTGATTATTAGTAATAATAATTTATTACAGCATTCAACAAAACATTAATAAACTTGTATAGATTTATTTTAAATATAATTTATATATTAATAAATTAATTATTTATTATAATTTGTTACAAACTTTTAAATTTAGATATAATAGATACAGTAATGTACAGTAAAGACTAAACAAGTGCATGAATTGATAAAGATTTTCGAGATTTGTTTTATCAGCCCAAGGATAGTCCCAACAATTTTATTGATAGCGTCTAGTCTTGTAATCAAACCTGATATTTTGTTTAATTAAAGGATTATAGGACTCGAACATTATGGGCCTTACTATACCTATACGACGTAATATAAAAATATATTTTAGCAATTAGGACTTTTACAAAAATTATTACTATTGATCTTTAGGAAGGAAAAATCATGAAAGTGACTGCAATTTTTGTTTATTATCTTAATCAGTGAAAAGAAAGATTTAATTTCCCTGTAATTTTGGAAATTTACCGCATTATAGCTACATTTGATTGGTTTAAAGGAAAAGCCTATCACTCGAGAGTGCAACTTGCACTTGGCTGATCTAAGCCAACAGAGTTTATATGTCCAGTCCTGCTTCATAGTGTAAAATTTATTATGTTGACTTAATAACAAAAATTAATCTATCATGGTGAAAATGAAGTTCCAGCTAGAATTGTGTAAACGGAATCAATTCTTATACAGCTTTTTCTTGTAACTTCATTTAGTAAGAATGCTAAGAAAATTAAGTTTATATTTATAGTTTATTTTATACAGCCGTTTCCGGTTTTTGTAAAGGGACAGAACAGGATAGGAAATAATACCAACTTTAGGGCTTCTATTACAGACAGAGAGGAACACAGGAAAAATTATTTTTTCCCCCTTTTAGACTAACACTGATTGTAAACTGTGTATTAATTATACGCATAAAAAAATCTTTCCATTAGTAAAGAAAAAAATACTGTTTATACTGGTATTGAATACATTGATTAGTTTTGTGAAAAATTATGAAATTCAGTTCATAAATAATCAAAAGCATAGAATGATTTCTCTTCTTTGAAAAGTGCTATTAGTTTATCAAAATATAACATTAGTTGTGAAACAAAAATATTAATTGATTTTTATAGATATCTATAGCTTTTTAAGAAATATTATATAATATATTAATGTAAAGCCAATGTCGAACTTTAAGTTGATTTTAATTTTATTTATTTTTTATATTTCAAAGTCATTACCGGTTTTCGCGAGTATTTCATTAAATTTTATTATACAGTGGGGAATCATTTTAAACTGGACAGACAAATGTTTGATTCTTACTCATTAGCTTTGAGTATTTATATTAGATTAATCTTTAACCGAAAGATTAACATTAATGTCAAATAATTCAAAATTAAAAATTTGATATAATGTCTTAATATGAGTGACTATATGTGACCATATGTTCATTCAAATTAATATTTTGGCTATCGGTCACAGCTTAGTCAACCATAACAACTCAAAGCTAATGAGTAGGAATCAAGCATTTGTCCGACCAGTTTAAGCTGAATCTCCACTGTATGTGTAAAAGATGAGCATTTTTTCTTTGGTTTCAAGACTTTTTAGTTTTTTAAGCCTCATTTTTTTCTTTCTCTCTATCTTTTGCCATATTTTATTTTACTATTTATTTATTACTTTTTCTGGTATTATATATTTTAAAAAAAAGTATAGAAACTATTGGTTCGCAAATATGCTCACAATCTCTCTCTATCTCTATAACAAACAGTCACTAAACAGAGTGTGTTATTAAAAGAGAAAAAGTTATGTAATTTTATATTTTCATCGATTAATTTCTTTATTATTATTATAAATCCTCTGCAATACATATACATTAAAGACAAGAAAATTAAAGAAAACAATTTCTCATTTGTAACATAGAGTAGAGTAGATTAGAGTAGAGAATATTATATAAAATAAAAACTTGTTAAATAAAATATATTCCAGAAGTACTTTATATTTTCATTAATTTTATAAATACATAAAAATGAATAGAAAAAAGACAGAAATATAAATTACATATATTTTTATTTATCAAATTAGACGATCAGAAAATCAATAATAGAGAGCGAATCTGAAGTGATATATACATTGACAAAATATGTCTAAAATTTGCACATAAATTACCAATGGTTTACATAATACGTATAATATTATGAACCAGTGATGCACATGAAGATACACCCAGATGGAATAACCCTTGAAGCTTTTTGTTATGAGACCTTGTGCTTCTGAAACATTTATTTACAGAGAAGTAAAGAATATTCTAATTAATATATTTCAATCAAATTCTGTTCAAATGATTAAAATTCATCATTTACATAACATTACAAAAAACCCGGAACAAACTTGATAAATTGGAAATGGCATGATAAAACAACTTCTCATGTGGCTAAGGCGTAGGCCTAAAATATCCCCTGTGGTTGAAAAAGTCTGTGCGTCACTAAGCAATTATAGTTTGGCTCATCTCTTAATTAGAGATATAAACTAATGTAAACTATTAATAAAATTGATATATTCTCGTAATATTTGTTTTTTTAATTTCGAATAACTAAATAGAAAATTTTCAAGTATAGTATATATTGGATAGATAGATATTTAATAGATTTATATCTATTTCTGGCATAATTGCAAAATGAATATGCACTTTTTCGAACTTGGGAAAATGTACTTTCAAGAAAAAATATACTGACTATCATGGTTCTAACTTAAATTTTTGAGAGAACTAAGGAACTTTAGTGTGATTGATGCAGCTGTTATACTATTAGCACTTACTAGTCAGTTCGTAGCTATTAGTGCCTATTAAGTCTTGTTATTCCATTATTTAATTTCATGGTGCCTTTTTGAATAATCAATTCAAACACCTGTATGTCATCAAATTTTAATAATTTTTATATAAGGGTGACCAAAAGCCAAAATACACCCTCTGTTTCGGAAAAAATAGGACGAACCCTAAAAATTTTGAGAAAACATTTTTGAAAAATATTCTGTAAAATTCTTAGAAAAATACAGAAATCTATCAAATTCTTGCCAAATTCTGTTAAATTACGTCATTTTTAATTAAATTCTGCAAGAATAACGTAGTTGAAAATATCTCCCCTATACCCCCTGTGATTTTGAGGCTTTTATCAGTACCCTATATCCCCCTGATTTCGAGTTCATTGGTCACCCCTATTTTATATAAAGTTAAATAGTTTTTATAAATTTTATTTCGACAAGTTTTTCGTTATTTTCAACAAAATAAACAGGGGTGACCAAGGGGTGTCCATACACAAAATATAAATTTACAACGAAATAATTTCGAAATAACCTTGCTGGGATAAAAAGAAGAAAATTTCGTGACAAATTGACAAATTTGACTGAGAAAAGCCGGTTTCAATAAAAAAGTCGACTAGACAATTTAGTTCTCTCTATACAACTCTCCCGGAACGACTGAGTTTAGGCACCTTTGATTAAATTGAAATATTTTTTTCATTATCAGAAAGGATTCAAAAAAATTTATGGGAGTTTTTGTCGGATTAAACAAATAATGAAATACTGTATAATTAAAACATAAGATTCCTATAGATTAATATGAAGTCATCTATTGTTTTGTGAGACAATAATCTCTATAATAAAAATAAAGCTAGAATTTGATCATAGGATGAGATATGACTCTCAACTCTTTAACAACAAAAATCTGAATAATTTTTATTTTATTTAATACAAATAGAAAATTAAAAGTCTATTTATATGTTATAAAAATTGAGAGGAAATTCAAAACTAGGAAAATATTGTTACCTAAAAAATGCATTCAATTTCTTTCACCATAACTACACAATAGATTTTAGATATCTGTGCAAAAAAAGAACTAAAATAAAATATAATACGAATCACACAAGAAATTCACTTTAATTGACGTAAGTTTTCGATTTGAAATTGCAATTAAATCTG
>JAQFXN010001221.1:0-16142 GCA_034693365.1 Liacarus xylariae
AAAAAATATCTTTTTATAAACAGTAAAATATTTTTAATATTAATGTTTATTGGTATAGATATTGAATTTATATAAAAACAATGTTTTAAAAAACTGTAATTTTGATTTCTTATAAATTATTTCTTTAAATAAAAATATTTTTAATATGACGTTTACAACACACAGTAGAATCAGTTTAGAGGTAAAAATTAAAAAAATTATTGTATCTCCCCCTCTGGCCATTAGGCGCTAAAATGTTTTTTGGTAAGATAATAAACTATAAATAACATAATGTGATATACTAGGAGGCGCTAACGCGTTGGTGGATTATCGACATGTCCTTGTTAGTGAAGATAGCACTTTAGTATAGATTGATCTAATGAGTCCAGTTGTCCCCTATCGATGACTACATATAGAAACGTGCCCAGGACTAACTGCCTGTATCGGCTAACTATACTACCATCTGTGCTATTGTAGACACGACTCAATTGTGAATCGGAAGCGACTGTATTGGAACGATAAATCTGGGAACAGGCGATTTGTCAGGCTGTTTGGATCGAATTGATCAATTGAACTAGCACACAGTTGAGTTATTCTCTCCCATATTGCAATCATGTTTACTTCCAAATTTTGATTTATGTATTTTCTGATGTGATTTAAATTACTCGCCTATATATTTGTGTTTAAAATAATCATAATCTTATGGTAAATAACTTCTTTGATCTGTTTAGTCATAATTAAGAACTACTTTAGCCGCCATTTAATTTTTATAAAAATTGACTTTCCCTGAATGAACCAATTTCACTAGCATTCTGTTCTTTAAATATACTAATTTCACAATATTTGTATTTGGTATCTAATCTTAATTGTAAATGCTCAAAATTGAGCCAGAATATTCTTGTTCTTCTTTATTTAATTGTATTTTTAGTTTTTTATTTAAAAATTTTGATAAAAAAGTAAAATATATTTTTGATAGTACTGGTCATCCAGATGGATTCCATTCAACAATTAATAAACCATTGATGAATTTATAATTCGATTATGAAATTAGATAAAAAATGGCTAAACTCATAATTAGCGCAAACTAATTCGTCAAATGTAGTGCCAATAATTATTGACTGCAATTGTATATAAGCTGTAATTGAATTTAAACTTGAATATATACTGTAAATGTATTTTAAAATATTATATTGTTTAAATAGTAAAAATAAAAATAATATTTAATTTTTACTTTTTATTTACATAGGTTTGACGATTTTCTAAATTATTATACAATTTAAACATTAGTCTAACTTGTAACTAATTAGTTCTGTCGATTAACATTTTCAAATTAGTCAGTAATGCTTACAAAACATATAATTTGTGAAAATATTAATTTATTTGACAGGTTTTATCCGTATTGAGGTCTACACTAATCTACTAATGTCGGTGTCTAAATGTGCTAAATTAGTGATCGCCCTTCTTATAAAATTGTGGGAATATCTATTATACAGAATATTATATTTTTAAATTGAATCGTAAAATACTTTCTGAATTCAACGATTTAAAACCTAATTTGAGATATCGTACCAGGCTATAAATTTTTCGAATTCTTTAATTATAAACTCAATAAACTTTCTAGATTTAGAAAAATCAATATTTTACTTGCATCAGTAGTTACAATGCTAGTTAATGTATTAAAAGCATATTTTTTATTTATTATATTAAGCTATATTATAAGCTAAAATTATAATAAGCTAAAAAATTAATATTTTATCAATAGGAATAAAAATTTGGAGATGACTAAAAATGCAAGGATTTTGAAAATTGCAAAGCAAACTAATATGAAATAAAAAAATTTCGGAAAGATTTGCATAAATTTGCATGTAAAAATAAATTATAGGACATTTTATAATTTTATAATTTTTTAAATATTTATCATATTAACATCAATATATTGAATTTGTTCTCATTTATGTTATTTCTTTGTTTTAGAATAAAAATTATTTATTTTAAAAACATTGCTTTGCTTTTTGATTAAAATCTTTGTCTTTTATTCATCCCCTAAAAATTTACCCAACTTTTGAGTTACTACTCAACAATTAAGTTACAATATATCTGAATATATTTAATATTAATATTAGATTATAATTACAGTTTTAGTAAGAATTGAAAATACATGGTTTAACGTAGCTAATGAATATATTGATTATCAGCACCATATCGGCTTTATTTATTATAATATATTAGGTCCCGATTCAATCATTTACACTTTGTCAGACTAATTTCTGTGGATTCACTACGTTTTTTAAAGATTTTCTATTACAAGGATAAGTCGATAATCCAATAATTCGTTAGCGCAATCACGTATATTGCATAATGTTAAGTAGATTTTATTATGATTCCCAAAAAAATTTTAGCGGCTAATGGCCAGAGGGAGACAATATATAATTATTTTAAAAATGACTCTTAACTGAAGTTAACTGTACATTAGGAACTATATAAGCAAAGTAATTACTTAAATTTAAATGTTACAGTTTGATAAAACATTAAGTTTTAAAATATCACTAGATTTTTACTATAATAAAATACAGTTTGAATAATATTTAATTACTTGAAAACATCTTTTAATTTAATCTATTTAATTAATATTTAATGAAAGCTTTATAAATATATAATATTTAATGAAAATGAAAAGAATCAAACCAATGTTTAATACATAAATTTTTATGACAATTGCTATAGGAACATTTAATAAAAAATTCATTTTGACAATCAAGTTCTCCACAGAAATTATTCTGAGTTTCAAAAAGAACATCATGTACGCTTTTGAAACCTTCATATGATTCAATATACCCGCATTTATACCAGGCATATTTAATAAGATGCTCAAACGCCCCTGATTGAAACTGATTCCATATAAGTGATAATAACTGTATTATAATTAAACGATCAGTGAATTTAATATTTAATTGATGATTAATCACATTTATGTGAAATCTTTTCAAAATATATTTAATTTGCCTTGCAAAGAAAGCATCGATTGGCTGCAGTTGACTGGTGGTTTTAGGTGGAATTTTTTTTATATTTAAATTTATTATTTCAGAATTGTATGATAAATGAAATTTTTTATTAAAATGGGCTGGATAAGAATCCAATAAGTGTAGAACTTTGTTCGGGTTTTCAATAGATCCTGAAATTGAAATAATTATTAATTTTTACATGTTAAATTATTAAATTAAATTATATTATTGAATAAATTGAAATAATATAAACATGATAAAAATCCAGATTTATAAATAAAAGTATCATAAAATTTAAATTCTTACCAAGGGATGAAAATTTTTGGTAAAAATTCTCAGCCCATTTGTTAATGTTTTGGTTTGTAAACTTGCCAGAACTACTGCACTGGACATTAACATTAGGACATTTAACCAGAATATTGTTGATAGATTATTGAACAATATTTCCAAAAAAATTGTTCCTTTCTTTCAAACAAATTTCTAATTTTCCGACACATTTGCCCGACATAGATAAAGTCGGCATTATTGAATAAGTGTTGTGGGTCGAATTTATCTGTTGAACTTTACAGTATGTAATTTTTTCTCCAGAAAAAGTTAATGTTCTTATTGGTGCTAGTTCGATTTGCACACCAATTTCGTCAGAATTTAACACATTTTCTGACAAATAATTTGGAATATCTTTTATAATTTCTTTTCTAAATTCTAAACAGTTTATCAGAAATTGATTGCTCTCTTCAGTATCTTTTTTGGAAATATATTTATTAATTTTCCGGTTAGAAATTCCATGTTGTTTTTTGAATTTTTGAATAAAAAATTTTCCCGATTTAATTAATTTAAAATTTAATGCTTTCGCTTTCATAATTGCCCAAATTCTTAAATCAATGTCTCTTACGGGTAAATTTTTTTGGCGAAAATAATTGAATTTAGACCAACAAAACTCATTTATTTTATAAAGTTTAACTGATTTATTTCCATTATTAGCAATTTGTTTTTTTATTAAACTAAATTGAGAATCATATTTAATTTGTTTAAAACGATTTTTTATTGTTTTAAAAGTATATTTTGGGTGTTCTTTAATATATTTTGAAATTTTCTCAAAATCTTCAGGGGATAATCCACAATTTGAAGCAATTTGTACAGGATTATTTTCAAATTCATAATCCGGATCATTATTTTTATTTTCAATAATTAATTCAATATTTTCATTTGATTCAATCAATTCAATATTATTTACAATTGGTTTATAAATTTTAATTAATTTATGTATATATTCTAAAGCCAAATCAGCAATATATTTCTCACCACTATTGCAATCCTCTTCGTTTTCTCCATTTATAATTAAATTCATAGTATTCATTACTCCGTAAACACTTAATGAGCACATTTTTGATCTAAATTTTACTATAATTAATAATAAACAACTAATTTAAATATACAAAAAACACTAATAATAAACAATAAACATACAATACAACATCTTATATCTATGTCAATGATTAATTATATCTCTTATAAATTTTCTATCGTTATATTGATGTAGTATATTATTTAATATCTATATATTGTTAAATTACGATCTACTTAATTTTATATACTTAGTATAATCTTATTTAATTGGTTGACCATAGTTAGGAAATACTGTAATTTTAATATTAATATTGTTTATAATTTTGCAAGATATATTCCGAAAATTTAAAATTTTTATATACAGTTGCAAATTTATAAAATAAATTTAACATTTCTTTTTACACATTTCATAGTTTTCTTAACTAGTTGAGCCAAGCACGTTTGGAAAGCCCGCTAAATATGCTTGGTAATTTTTTTTATATTGCATCATGTGAAGATTACAAAAGAATATATTATGCATATTTTAATCAACTAAAAAATTGTCAAACTATTAAAATAGTTTTCTAACTGTATGCTATTATAATTAATTAAAATATCAAACTGTAACATTTAAATTTAAGTAATTACTTTGCTTATATAGTTCCTAATGTACAGTTAACTTCAGTTAAGAGTCATTTTTAAAATAATTATATATTGTCTCTCTCTGGCCATTAGCCGCTAAATTTTTTTTGGGTATCATAATAAAATCTACTTAACATTATGCAATATAAGTGATTGCGCTAACGAATTATTGGATTATCGACTTGTCCTTGTAATATAGTCAAAAAATATTTTACGGTGGAGAATCTTTTTGAACTGGACGGACAAATGCTTGATTCTTACTCATCATCTTATGGGTTTTTATGTTTGACTCAGCTGTGACCGATAGCCAAAATATTAATTTGAGTGAACATATAGTCACATATAGTGAATCATATTAAGAAATAATGTCAAAAATTTTATTTTGACTTATTTGATATTAGCGTTAATTTTTCTCTTAAAGATTAATCTATTACTAGTTATACAAATTCAAAGCTAATGAGTCAGAATCAAGCATTTGTCCGTCCAGTTTAAAATGATTCTCCAATCAATTTAAAGGAATTTAATAGATTGCTAAATTAGTTTAATTAAATATAAACTAGACTCACATCTGTCTTATTCATCATGCAATCACTGACTTGCCAGAGGGAACAGCAGGCTGGCCGTGAATTTTTAGCAGTGAATAAGTCATTAGGTGTAACTTGCCAATATTGCCTGACTTTATTTATACAGACAATTGATGGACCAATTATTTTCTTGAAACAATTCATCATTTTCGAGTTTAACTTCTCCAATTTTTCGCCTAGTTCACCTAACGGAAACGACGGCTCAGGTTCAGTTTTCTCCAGTTCTTTTTTATTGGCTTTTTCGATTTTGCAAACCATCGAATCGGAACGTATATCCGGGCATATTCTAGCATTTCGTTCAGCAGTTTCCTTTTTAATGTAATTTAAGTACGAGTCTAATTCACCAGGTGCAGTGCAATAGCTCTGTATTATAAATACAATAAATCTTAATTTTAAATTATTTTAATGCAGAGATTTAAAGCACTTAAATTAAGCAATATGCTAAATTTAGTTGTTATGATTTTAATAAATTTAAGAGTGTTCCGGTAGATAATTTTAAAGTTAAAATTAAATTAAGTAACACGCTAAGTTTATTTGTTAGAGCATGATAATTTTAATATAGTTCCTGTAGCATTCCGTAAGTAATATTCTCACTTGAGTGTTATTCAGCAAGCAATCATTGATTTCCCAGGTGGCACAACAGGCTGGCTTCGAATTGACTACTTTATCAATTTGATCAGGTCTGATCCGCCAGAATGTCACCGCTTTAAGTATGCAAAAAGTTGATGGACCAGTGATCTTCATTATACAATTCCTAGCACCTTCATCAAGTACGGCAAACGGATTTGATCTGTCATATTCAGCTTCATTAAAATCACCAGTGAGTTGTTTAACTTGACTCAAATCTCCAAGTGTCAGGCCATTAGTACAGAATAGATGAGCACTTATAAGGAATGTAAATACGAAAAAGTATATTAATCTCATTATTATTAAATAAATTTCTTATTAGAAAATCAGTTTAGTTTAATAGAAAATATTAAAAATTTAGAAATTAAACTCTTTTTTTATACTTTAAATATACTTTGAAATAAAAGCGATAACCAGCATAAATTGAGCAAATGCGGGTCGGGGCGGTTTTAAAAATTAACATTTAGGGTTTGTGCATTATGAAGCATGTTGCATGCTAGTTTGTATATGGATGATTTTGAGTAATTTTAAATATTGAAATAAATTTATAAATTTAATTATTTTTGATATTCTTGAAAATTATTTTTTTTACAAATTTTTACAAAAGCCTAATAATTTATGTAAAAATACATCTTTCTTAATTTGATATTTGTATAATCTTGCATAAATTATTAAGGATAAATTTATTTATTTGCAGCAATATTTTCTTGTTAATTTATGAATTTGTGAAGTAATTAAATTTGTTATATGAAATATATAGAAAGGATTAATTTTGCCCTGCGGCTTTCAAAAAGTGTTTCCGGGCAGTTGCAATAATTACCTGATTTTGCCGGAAACTCTCCCAACAGAAAATAATGCTAGCATTTTAGTTTTTAATCATTTTATAAAAAGTTTTACTGATTTCTGAAAATTCTATCTCAAATATCTATTCCAATAATATAAATATTTAAAAGTAAGATTTTGCATTAACTTTATTTATAAACAGTTCTTAGAAATAAAAATTAATAAATTAAGTTTTTTTTAAAGCATTTCATTAAATATTGCTGATTTTAATTTTATCGTTTGATAATATTAATTGGATATATTATACAGATGTTAAAATGTTAATGAATATTTAACAAACAGTTGTCAAGGACCATTAAACAACATTTGCATAAGTTATTTTGTTTTCCGGTGGCTTTTAAATAAAGCTGAACATTATTGAGTCACCAGTTGAGGCCATCACTGAATTAAGCAGGAGAAAAAAATTGAAAAACTAAAACATGGAATTATTAAAAATTTAAAAATTTACCCGAGAGCGGAGGTAGATATGTTTCTCGCCTTACTATTGCAAACGTTCATTGGTTCGAGCCTAGCTACTGATGACTATTTATTTAGATCTGTTTCAACAAATATCGTTCTCAGTTTTTCTCGCTACTAGCAATGAGCAGTCACTTGTTCTAGAAGGAGTGAGACAAATTGAATTAGATACTATGACGCATAGAACTCGCGAACTACGCCTACACCAAAAGGCGTTCGTAAAAATGCATGAAAAAATTGAAAAAAATAATAATTAAATTTTTAATTTTATTAAAATTAAAAGTTTTCTACAGCTTTCTCTGAAATTTTTTTCAAAAATTCAAAATTATTTTCACTCACTACCAAATATCTAAAACTTTACCTAATATAATAACGCATATACCACCATTGTAACCTCCTAAATTTAAATCTAAATTGTTATACCTTCTAGAAGTCTTACCTAACGTAAATTGTTCAAAAATATTTAAAATTAACGTTTAAATTTAATTTATTTTGATGTTTTATTCATTCGATGTTTTAATTCTCGATGTTTTCTTCGGGAACCGAAAAACATTCCCTAATTATAAAAAACAAACGAAACAAAACATTTTTACGCTTTAAGAATATCGTATGTGTTTGGAATGTTGGTCAGTGATGGCCTCTTCTGTTGGCTTAATAATGCACATTTTTATTTTAAAAATTACATTAAAACCAAATTGCTGATTATAACTATTGAGAATTATTTATTACAAAACTAATAATTTTCTTGACTCTGTTGAATTTCGTCTCGAAGAATAAGGAGAATATTAATAGCTAACCAGTCTTTTTATTCAATTGTGCATGAAGATGTAAATATTGATATAATTGATAAGGATGAAAAATTAATAAAATAAATAATAAAAATCATGATGAAATAAAGATGAAATAAAAATGAAACAATATGAACTATCGGAAAAAACAAGTGAATCAGAATAAGAATAATGTAATTTAAACTTATTAAATTTGTTAAAACGTTTCAATAATAAAAAATTAATAATTATTTCATCATGTTAAAATACAGATTATATAATTTTGTTATCAAATAAAAAAATTAAAATATTTTCTTATAAATTCATAAAATTAGAGTTTTTTACATTCTATAACTGATTAAATTTAGCAGGTAGACTTATTTCCAACTCCTCATATCCATCTTGGAATGCTCTTTGCAAATAATTAATCAATTTATAAATCGAGATTTAGAATCTATTAATTGAAAATATCCAAAATTTGGAAATATAGCTCTATCTTTTATACTGAAAAACAATATTTTCGAACAGCATAGATAACCAGCACAACTGGAAATTTGACGGTTGTTAGGCAGTGTTGGGAAAACATTTAGCGAGTAAAGGGGTAAAAAATCTCCTGGACTAAAAGCCAAACCTAACTTAGTAACAAAATAACAAAATAACAACAAAATAATTTTCAGATTTTTGTGATTAGGGGGAGGGGGTTAAATTGATTTTTGAAAATGTGACTTTTAGCCAATTTTACCAGTAAATGAAATTTTTAAAAATTCATATCTCGAAAACCATAAGAGATAAAAATATAGTTTCAAGTGGAATATTGTGTCACTTTATATCCTCTATAAAATGAGATTGATCAAACTTGAAAATTCCAAAAGTCCCCTTTACCATAATACCCCTTTTACTTAAAAAAGAAAATAGGAGTTTCTATAAAATATATCTAAATAGGGATGTGTTTCACAGGGAAGTTGAGTATCAGAAGATGACTATTCCTATCAATTCCTAATGCATCAAATTTTATGTAAAATCTGAAAAAATTAGCTGCCATTGGGGTGTTTCAGGGGGTTTTTTGGGGGTGTGAATAGAAAAATCAGCATTAAATCTTATTTCATAGCTAAACCAAGTAATCAAATGGAACAATATGTATATATTTGTAAAGATAACCTAAAGTCTAATCAATAAATATACTATTCATTCTTCTGCGGTAAATGGCCAGCGCCGACCAGATCCCGAATGTAATGGCCAGAACCGTGTAGTATATGGTTGAACTGGTCTTTAAAAAAGGTTTACAAATATATACCTATTGTTCCATTTGATCAATTGGTTTAGCTATAAAATGACTTTTTGTGATGATATTTCTTAAGATTACACCTCCAAATACCCCCTGAAAGCCCCATTGGCATCTAATTGATTCAGACTCTACATATGATATGAAGCTCAATCTGATAAAAATAATCATATTCTGTTTCTCAACTTCCCTTTGAAAGACTTCCCTACTAAGGCTTATTTTTATTGGTGGAAAATTCTGTGTTCACTAACTGTAAAAGATTTGATTTACCAATTGTGAGGATTTAAAAAATATTTTTGGAGCAGAGAAAATCTTTTGACTTTAGATTCGCCAAAATCTTATTATTAATTTTGAAAATGTATTTCTTAAAATAGGATTTGGGATTAGATTTAAATAATCGAATTAAATAACATATTAAATATATCGCCAATTCATTTAATGCTTAAAAAAAATTTTAAATGAGAACAAAATCTAAAATTTAAAAAAAATACAAAAACTCATTTTAAAAAATAAGCTTGAACTTTGATTTAATTCGCTTTCTTAAAAATATTATCTTTTATAATGTGTTTTATGAAAAAAAAGGTTAAGAAGAGATTTATTTCTTATCATAAGAATCCGTTCAAAAATAATAGTGTTTTGATATATTTATAGTTGCAAAGAGTAAAATATTGTGAAACTTTTAACTGAAAGTTTCCCGAAAGTTTGATGAAACTTTGACCTCAAAAAATATCTTTTGTTTCACTACAACTAACGGCATCTAAGAATTTTTCAGAAATATTTGAACAAATGTTTTATAACATGTGTAAAGTAAGTTCAAATTATATATATAAAAGAATATTTAATTAAAATTAAAGTTAGAGCTATAGTTAGAGTCAGAACAATAGTTTTATTTATACTTTTATTTCAAGGATTTTGTTTTAAATCTAGTTTAATTTTGCAATTTTAAAAAATAAACCAAGATTTAGCTCAATTTTACTTAGGAGAAGACTTTATGCACCTTAAACAAGATTTTTAGTATCAAAAATAAGTTTATTATAAAAATAATTTTCAAAAAATTGCTTTCGAATCTTACATTAAAAAATGAAAGTTTCAATCTTTCAGTGAAAGTTTCACTCATTTTTAAATTTCATGAAATTTTGCAACCTTAGATATATTAAATAAGCTTAAAAGAGCGAATGACGTTAAATTCGAAAATTTTATGAAATTATTTATGAAAAAATAGATATTTGCATAAATAAATCATAAGCTAAAAGTTAAGTTCTTCATTAAATATAAGAAATATAACCAAATATTTTAGAATTCTTATTTAAATAACTCTAAAAATGTGCTTATCTTTAGGATGAAAAAACTCGAAAATAAATTCAAATATTCTTTTGCATAACTTTTCATATTTTTTATATAAATTTATTATATTATATAAACTTAAATCTTATATCGGGCTAAATATTAATATTGAAAAATACAAACGAATAGAACGTAAAACTAAGTGAAGCAAAACCACAAAATTGATGTATCATTTAGTTTAACCCAAAGGCATTTTAATGCACACATAATTCTGTATTATAACTCACTAGTGGGAAGTGAGTTGACTCTAAAATTCTTACTACAGCTCAAAACCCCTAAACTAATAGCTCCCAGAAAAGTGTTGCATAACTTATATGTAATTATAGGAAAATAGTTCTTAAACTTTTGTGCATAAAAATAGTGAAGCAATTAATTTCACTTAATTAAACAGGGATTTAAAATTTTTAGTTGTTATGTTTCATGCAATCAATTTCTAGACTACCAGTGCTGTACAAACATTCTGTTTCTCTCTTTTTTCCCGCAAACACTATACTTCATTCTATACTCAATTCTACTGTATTTCTATATTAAGAGATATTTGTTGTGACAATAAATAGAATTAAAAAGTTTTGCTCATTTCGTAGTCGATTCATGACATCGAAAGACAAATTACTTTTTTTTCTCGAGACCACAGAGAATTGAGAATTATTTTCTCTCTATTTTCTATTTAAAGAAAACTTTATAATTAGTTATTTGAGGTTTTTTTATGTTCTTCTTTAAGGTTTAAATTTCCCCACATTTAATAGGCTTTCATTCTTTCTATTCGTTTAAATTCAATTAAACACTTGAGAACTAATATATGAAAACATCGTTTGCATCGATTGGTTTGTATAAGAAAAATCAGAAAATGTAATAAAAAATTAAATTAAGTTTAAAAAAAGAAAATTAAGGAAAATATTTCTATAATTCAATTAAATCAAAGGTTCACTAAATTAGAAACATTTCTTATATAACATTATTTTTCTTATATTAAATCTCATTATTTTCTTCATTAGCTATAAATATGAAAACATATTATGTTGTTTGGTATAAATGAGTGGAAAACATATGACTTATTTGATGAGAAAAAAGTATTCTAACAATAAAGTGTCAATTCTTATAATAGAGAATGTGTTGATATAAATAAAAAGTCGCAAATATTGCAAACGAGACATCAAAAAGATGAGGAAAACCAAATGAAAAGAGATTTGTGTCACAAAATATGTATGAATGGAGGGAACAGAATGAACACAATCTGCCACACAATGAATCTAACAGTTGTTGGAAAATAGTAGTGAAAGGACAGAGGATAGAGACTGCATGTGCACTGTATATTCGAATGTATTCCTCGTATATTTGAGAGCAAAATGTAAAGCTTTTGCTTACTTTGTCGGCGCATATATTGAGACAATTTCTCTGTTATGTCAATAGGAGTGAAATGAAAATAAATATATGACAAAAGCAAATAAAATCTAAGAATATTGTGAATAACAGTAAAAGTTGAGAGAATTGAAGAGAAAGAGAATAAAGAATAAAAGGGATAGAATTGCAAACGAATCCAATGACCAAAATTGATGATCACATCAAAGATTGACTCAAAATTATATAATAATAAATATGAATGAAGAGGGAGGGGAGGAGAGAGGAGAGAGGGGAGAGAGAGAGAGAGAGAGAGAGAGAGAGAGAGAGAGAGTTCTATTTTGAATCAAAATATTTAAAATAACGACTTAAGAAATGTTTGCGTTCAACACATCCATAAAATCCTTTATTGTCTTTTTAGCTAAAAACTAAAGTAAAGAAAAGTTTTTTTATTTTCTTTATATAAAGCATTAAAAAAATTAATGAATTTTTGGAGAATTTTCCGGAAGTCTATTGATTTTTTAATCTTTTACAACAATATATCGCCCAATAAATACATTTTCTATATTAATTTGTTTAATCAGTAGTTTTTCTCTAAAAGGAAATTCTCTGATATAATAAATAGAAAAAAAGATTAAGTAATTTATTCTAATATTTTTTTCGTTCCATTAAATAATTACGAAATATAGGAATAGCTATCAGTGTTGATGAAGATTGAAGTTATGAGTGAAGTAGTGGTGGAGAAAAATCTAGTGTTTGTTATTCCGCAAATACCAGATTTGACATAAAATTTCAAAAAAATCTTCTTTACATTTGTCAGTCTTTTTACAGTTGACAGGAAAGAGTGAAAAATAAAATTGATTGCAATGAATACTAAAAAAAACAGTAAAGAATTCTTATTTAAGAGTAGAGAAAAAAACTTTACCTTTCATTATAAACACTACTGTTTTATAACTAGTGGTGCATTGAAATGCATTTTAAAATAAAACTTTTGGTTCAAAAAGTGGTAATAGTTTTAAATTTATAAAAACTGATGACAAAACACAGGGAATAAAATCAATAGAATAAAAGTCTTTGTGAAATATCTATTCTTTAAACAGAATTTTATATTTGTTTTTCATTCTCTAAAAAATAAATTTCTATAATAATAATAATAAAGTATTTTTTCCGTTAAAGAAAGAAAAATATTTAAGAATTTCTTTTTTATTTTGAACTACTCTTTAATATCTTTTCAAATATTGGAATCAAAAAACATTACTTAAAAAATATATATAGAAAATGAAAATAAAACAAAAGCATAAAAATGAAAAATAAATCTCATTTCTCTTGTTCTCAACGATAGGATTACAGCAATGATTTCGAGCGAAAGTCTTTCATTCCTAAGAATTATTGGAGACGAAGATTATGAAAGAGAATCCGAGCGCCGATGCCTTCAAACTCGAGACATAAGTAATAAAAAAACAAAACTAATAAATAACATTCTGTTGAAAAAGTGGCCGAGAATTGTGTTCGCAATTTGTGCACTAATTTTGTTCTCTGTTTGTGCCCTGACTTTCATTTTATTGAATAATTACGAAACGAATAAAAGTTTCACTCAAATCAATACTAATATTAAAGAACGAAAGTTAACAAATAATTTATCCAATGATGGCATCGATGAACAGCCGCTCACGCCTTTCGAAGAGGCAGTTATGGTGGAGACCAACTGTGGCAAAGTTATTGGCACAGTAGAGGACGGGGCCTTTGCTTTCAAGGTTTACTAATCTATAGCCTAATCTTTAATTTCATTTTTTTAGTCAAATTATAATATATTTCAAAAATATCATATTTTTATAAATTATAACAAATGCGAAAATAATAATATTCCTGAACAATTATTGTTAAACATTTATGAGACTGTAATGTATTAAATATTTAATGTTTTATTGAATGCTAAGAATTAGTGTTTAACACTTTGGATTCGACACAGGAGTACACTTTATGTTTTCTATGACAGTATTTGAAATCTCCAATTATTCATTTAATAACAAAGCTCTGGTTAGATTTTATATGAATAGAACATTTTATAACAAATCTTGGTTTATTTAACTCAATTGACAATTGTTCCCTAATAAAATTAAATTACATCTTTTAAAACAAAAGTCGAACAACTCATTGGAATAATTGTGAGACCTCTTCAAAACCAATAACTGAATTACTGAATCTCAAGAATTTAATCGAAATTCTAAGGCATATATAAATATTTAATAGTGATCTATAAGTAAAATACAAAAACAAAAATAACTTTTAAACCCATATTATACTCTCTACAGTATAAGTCATAGAGTAAGTTAAAATCGAGAAAAATAGTTTATTCACTCCAAGCTCTTATCAGGGATGGGGAAAGAGGGTCCAACCCGGAATACCCACCCCCTGTGATTTTGGCCGGATACCTCATAGGCCGCTGGCGATATACCATCATAAAGCATAACATCTTTGAGGATATATTAATAGTAAAAAACCAATCATTGACTGTTCTGATTGTTTGAGGCGGAATCAGGACATGGAATCCTGAATTTACGAAAATTTTCTGTGTATTTGCGAAACAACTCTATATTTTGTTTGCGACGAAAAAAAACTTTCGCCAAATTTGATTATATTTTTTTCGTTCAGTTTTCAATTTATGTCATAGAGTTATTCGAGTTAACCGAATAGAATAGGGAGAGAACAGAGTGAAAAAATCCAACACAAGAAAATATATTATACTTTTAAGAAAATAAAACTTCTGTTCACTGTTTAGTGAAAATAAAGTTCATAAAAAATAAATAAATGGAAAAAAATTTCAGAGAAAAGAAATGAACGAAAAAATAGCAGAAAATTGTTTGAAAAAATAAGAGAAGAAAATGTGCAGAAAATTCAATTTCAATTGATTTGGCGGAACAGTTGATGAAATAGAAGTCCAAATGATTGATGTGCTCTCAATTCAAATATACACTACAAGTAATGATTGCAATCATTAAACAGTAAGAAAAGGCCTGAATTCGCGAGTAATAAAAAACAGTTTCATTTGCGAGAAAAGCAATTCATTTCTTACAGTCATTACTGGAAGTGTTTAATGAATACAATATTTGTCTTATGTTTTCTTTAGTCTTAGACTACAATCAATTGTAATAAATTTCATTCATTGGCCAAACAAAAACTTCTTCTATCGCTTTAGGGAATCCCATATGCATTGCCACCGACGGGTCCATTGCGTTGGTCGCGACCAATACCTCTATGGAGTGATTGGCATCAGTGCCACAATCGCCGCAATCAACACAAAAGAGTCAAACACTTCAGTTCGAGTTGTGTTCAATTCAATCCACTCAATAGAAAAATTGAGGGCAAAGAAGACTGTCTTTATCTGAATATATGGACTCCAAGACTCGATGATTCGGTAATGCATTTCAATTATTTCTTTTGCTCCAATTTTTTCTCCTATTCTCCAATTCTCTCTCCCCTTTTCTCTCCTACTCCTCTCTATCATAAATTCTAGTCTTTTTTATTTTATTTTATTTATTCTTTCTTTCGTTAAAATCTTTTTTTTATACTTATTTTATCAGTTCATCAAAATTGCTTAAAAATGATTGTTTTTATTTCTTTTTCTCTTAAATTTTATTTTCAGTTTAAGTTTTTATATTTATCTCTTGAAAAATGTTTCTATAGTTCACTTCTATTTATTGTATATATCGGCCGAACAAAACTCAATATATTTTCATTGCTTTAATCTTTTAAACTACTGAATAAACTTTTTCCTTCTTTTCAATCTTTTTTTATATCAAAAATGATTTTATGATAAAATACTTTCGATGTATTTCTCGCTATTCTTATGTCAATAAAGATCTCATAAATAAATATAAAACATTAGGATTGTGTCAATGATTTAAAATAATGTCTGGAATTAAATATAAAATTCAATAAAAAAAACTCCAAT
>JAQFXN010001222.1:0-16139 GCA_034693365.1 Liacarus xylariae
TAAAATATTTATATAAACAATTTTCGTTTGACAGGAAATGATGTTTAAAAAATATAAACATGAATTCAATGATGTTGTCATTCGAGACTCCAAGATATGAATAGTAGTTTTATTAGCTCTATCAGTCTACTTTATGTTGATAAAGATAAACATTGGAGTCTATTGTGGAAAAATATTATAAAATTGAAAGTAAAAGCTATTTAAGTGTAAGAAATTGTGCATGTTGTTCAAAACGCTTAGATAAAATGCCGAAAGGTGCTTGTGATTATTTTTATTTATAAATATATGATAACATTTACAAATTATAAGAAAAACTGTAAGACAAACTGTAATAAAATATTGCATCTTTGAGCGTCCATAACTTTTTAAATATTGTACTTGAAGAAATAATTTTTCCATAATTCATTATTAAATAGTAAGCTTGGTTTATGTTTATAATGTCGTTAAAATATCTCGACAATTTGTAAACTACTGACATAGCCTTTGAACTAAAATTATTAGTAAAACAAATATAATTAAAATAAACCTAATCGAGAGTTCTGTCTGTAAGTCAGCTTATCTTATATTACAGTCCATACGAAATACATTACGCAGTGAAGTCTAACCTATTCTCGCCAATCGATTAGGTTTACTCTTAACTGTATTTCACAACTTGACTTCACGATAGCATTGGAGATACGCATTAAAAGTGGTTCAATGACTGAAATATTGGCCAATCTATGCAACTGATCGAGAATATGAAGAAATTTATAATAATATTTAACAACAATTTATAGTTATTTATATCGAATTCAAAGACAGGCATGTCTTCTCTAAACCAGGTCTGTCAACAACTAATATCTGGTTTAAGAAAATTGACCACTTCTTTGAATTCATCAAAATTATTTATAATACTCTAAATATTATTAGATGTTATTGTTATGCGTTTTAGAGGAGAAAATTTTTTGTCACTATTTTAATAAATATTTTCATTATTAATCTGAATGTTTATATTAATCACTAAATTATGCACTTATTTATTAAATATATATCCAGATCAATTAATTAATTAACCAATATTATTTAAAATTTTATAAACTATTCTGGTATATAATATCAACATTCATCATGACCATTACTAGCGGTTCGGACGGGGGGTCCAGTTAGACGAAAATTGGTCACAATATAGAAGTCTTAAAATATAAACATTCAAATATTATATCTTTTAAACTATATCCTATGATATAAGTTCATTTGTATAGAAATAGACGATAAAGTTAATAATTTTTATTTATGTTTATTTACACTTGGAACTAATTAAATAGCAACCAGCTTTAAGATATATACTTTACTGCAATACACTTGTTTTAGTGTATATTATTTTGATTTATTAAAGTATAACTTGTACTCCGAAGTAAAGTATATATCTTGAAGTTGGTTGCTATTTAATTAGTTCCAACATTATACATTCTGTTGCATTATCAATGTCTTTTTGATTTTATTAACTAATTTACTCAATATTATTACTAAGATTACATATTTGCGATTCCAAAATTATTTGTCAGTGCATATTCGCTAATAAGCATTTCAAGCTTGAAAATTGAAAATGAAATAACTTGTGTCACATATGACATGTGTTAACATTTTAATTAATTCCCAAACTAACCAAGAAATTTGCATATAAATTAAAAATATAATCCTCGACACAAACACAATAGAATAGATATAATATTTCAAAACTATTTTGTAGTTTGATTTTTTCCATAGAAATCGTTTATTCATGGAAAAACATTGAATCTACCAAATCCTTCGGAATAATTTTTAAGGACTTGAGAGCAAATGGGTTTATTTCAATAGAATTTAAACATAATTGAACCAGCAATATTAGATTTAAAATTAAATTTTCAGATAAAACTATTTCTCAAATTCCATAGTAATATAATTTTTACATGAACAACTATTGAATATATGAAAAATACAATAGAAAGTTTTCTACGACATCACATTATTATTATACAAATGGATGTCTCACAATTAGGGCCAATGAGTACAAGGGTTGTCATGAGAGCACATTCGAAATCTGGCTTTATTTCTACATTAATTGTTAAATATATCGTATAATAAATGTATAATACTGATTTTTTAAACAAGATTTTAAACCATAAATAATTTGGGATTAAGTATTAATTTTAGACTATCTTAGAAGTAAAGTACAGTTCTCCAGAATTCAAAAGCTCCAGTGAAATGCTTTTTTCTTGCTCATTAGCTTTGAGTTTTTATATTTGATAGATTTTTACCGAAAGATTAACATTAATATCAAATAATTCAAAATATAAACTTTGATACAATGAATTTCTATGAGTGACTCAAATTGAATTAAAATTGATATTTTGTCTATCGATCACTCATTAATCAAATATAAAAACTCAAATCTAATAAATAAGAATCAAGTATTTCATTGGAGCTTTTGAATTATGGAGAACTGTATGTAATCTCTTTCATTTGATAATTTTCAAATAACTTAATATCAATTTTACAATTAAGGGGGAAGAAATGAAAATTTTAAAATAAAATACGAAAATAACTTATTTTAAATGAAAAAAATAGATTTCATTATTTGAGATGAAAGAAAATGAATAAGATTTTTAAAAAATAAAAAATTGAAGAAAGTTAAGTGTTTTTAATGAATAAAAAAATGATGTTAAGTGTTTTAATGCACTAAAAATAAGAAATTAAATTATCTTAGTATAACTTTAGTATAACTACTTAAACCTCCAATTTTTATTTAATTAAAATAATTAACTTTCTAATTTTCCTGTAATCAAATTGCATTATTCTTTTTATTTACTGTGCAATGAATTTTCATTAATGCAATTTCATTAATCGAGCATCGCAAATCCTTCTCTACTATTCTTCAACATTTTTTATTTTGTGGAATCTGTATGTGTGCCCGAATAGAATTATGGTGTCAGCACTTATACCAATACAATTTGTAATACAATCTTTCATATTGTAATATATTTAATATATTACCCCCACTTTCTAATCTTGCAGACGTATCTATCTTAATCCCAATATCACTTCCCTGCCTAGTCAGGCCATTTCATATATTAATACCCCCAGTCTAAACCCCCACCATTTACCAGCCTAGATAGCATATTACCTAGACAGCTAGCGGGCAATTGGAAATTTTTGTTTTATAAACCTAGTCTTCTATCAATATTATTAGCAGAGAAGAGGGAATAACCAATATATCACTCCTGTTTCAAAAATGTGCAAAAATATATATTGTGGTTAAATTTTTAAATTTTTCAAAATTTTTACTTTAACCTCAACTTTCAAATATCTTATTTATTATTACATATATTTGAGACCAAACCGGGAGCATAATAATAAGATTGTAGCATTGAACATAATTTATCGACTCTAGCCTGGATCGCGCTAAATTCTATGAGCCTCTTCTTGGGCCTGGAGTTTCGCAAATTACTTAAGACTTTGTCTGGAGCATAGGCTGGCTATATTTAAGCATATCAGGTCTGAGCCTGACCTTGACCTCTATAGACCTTTCAAATTTCACCGTAAATTTTTTCCCAAATATTTAACAATTATTTTAGTTTTAAAAAATATATTTCTAGCCAGATTAATTATTTGTTGTAAATATATTTACCAAAATGCAATTAATTAGTTTAAAATTTATATCAAGTTTAATTTAAAATTACGTAATATTACAAAATAACTTTAAATATGTCTGGTACATTTAACCAAAATTTTTTATTGGAGTTGATGTAGTAATTTGTCCAAAAACATTGTGACATGTTGATTTACATTTTGGTCCGGAGATGATTCTGGTGCAAAGCTCGTATTTCCATTCAGACACACCTTTACCTGTGCAGCCAAACGGATTGACAGAGTAAACACAAAAATTGAATAAAGAATCACCTTTACATATGCCACCTGTTATCTCACCAACGTCATAATCAAACATATTACCTATAGAGATTAGATTAAATTCACCAGATTACTTAAATGTCCTATTATGTATACCAAGAAAAGTCTTTGTGTATATATAAGAGTTGAGGTAAGGCTAATAATCTTTTATTTTATTTGATAATTCATAAAAATGAATCATTGGTTTAAAAATAATATTTAAATAAGATATGGGTTTTGTGGTTAAAATTTAACATTTGACAGATTTTAGCCATTGCTTGAATAAGACTAATCTGACAAGGGATTGTCAAAAAGGTACATGGTGTAATGAAGAAAGATTTTTTTATAGTGAGAAATAATGAAACAAACAAGGTAGTTGGGTATAGTTAGATAAAATATATTCCAAGTCTGTCTAAATCAGGCTATTTAGGACATAACACTCTTGATTCTGCCGAATATGACATTACAAAATCACATACCGTTCGAAAACACATTATTAATTCTAAAATCTTCAATTTCAAGTTGTTCCTGTTTTCCATTAATAGTCGCATTTAAAGTGTAAGGTATAGATAATAGGTTCAGTCCGTTGCAGGTCGCTGGGAATGCTAGGGTGTCGTTAGCAAACATTGTCTCAATTACAGAATCGTTAGTGCATTCAAATAATTCAACAAAATTGAAATCAGACATTGGATCGACAAAAGGAGTTAGAGCTGCGGATAAGTTAACAAATATATTCTAAATCCTGATAAAATTTAATATAAATTATATAATAATCAAAAATATATTACCAAGTTGAAGAGGAATATTAAATGGAAATTTAAACAAAGAAGGATTAAAAGGATTTACTGAATTGTATTTCACAAGTGATTCCGTATTATCATCCAGACCAATTACTATATTGAGTACAATGGTTAAAACGATAGTAATATAACAAATCATTTTAATATATCTCGACAATCTATAATTATGAAACTAAAAACTGGTATTTTCTTTATAATAGTAATTCTCTAAAATTGAGCATGTTTTATATCATTCAAATTAATAACACGTGAACATAATGATCGAGATGATTTAATAATAGGATTAAATTCTATTACTTATCAAATGTAAATGACTTTTTTACTTATTTTCATAAAAATTAGTAGTTATTTGAAATGTAAGGCTGAGACCGCTTATAGATGTTTGGAAGTCCAGATGGATGTGTTCGCTGACATACCATACCTTTCCCCTTGTTATGTCGGATGATTTGGTGCTGATCTCATCCGATGCTGACAGAGCTCGTACGCCTTCGTGGACCGGGTCTGTCGTTGAAGGGCCCATCCATTGCGATCCTCTCTAACCCAGTGTCGGTCAGTCGGGTAGATATGGGTTTTGGTCTTACGTTGTCTTCTTGTAAGGGGAGGAACCGATGTGCTGGTCGTTCGTGAGTTCGCACTTAATAGTACAGCATTGGTGTCCCGCGGCTTCATAACCAACTAATGGTGGGTATCCTAACCGACCGATAGCCACGGGTGCTTTAGCGGCATTCTAGTCGAGTGTTGACAGATTGTCCTAATATACATCTAGTCGTTACTGACTGCTGTCGGACGTGTCATCCCTACTCCGTCCTAAACTTGTGCTGACGATCGGAGCAGTGACTGCAACGGAGCCCTAAATACGTACAATTGGAGCGGTACTAATAGTTGGTTCGGTGACATCGGAGCGATTTATAATTCTTTGTGTCAATTAGTTTGAAGTTTTGAATAAACTCAAGCAGAAGTCTCAGGCCTTCCGTACAAAAAAGAAAACAATAACAAAAACTACGGAAATAATATTGTTTGAAACAAAACAAATAGGAAGCGGAGTTCAAATTCCACATAAATAATGAGTCGATGTCGAAGATATTGCAATATATTTCATAGATTAAAACCCCTCATTCTAAACCTCAACAACTTTTTAGTTCATTATACATTATACATAGTGTATATTCAGATCAGTAACTCCTCTTACTCAATGTCAAGATCACTAACTAATACCGCTTACTATCTTATAAAAATTGTTGTTTAACAGTTTAGCATTTCTTATACTTTGACTAAAAATATCTTTTAAAAAATGCGTGGCCTCACTGACGGGCCAGATATGGTTAGATTGGCACTCCAATTAACCATAAATTGTGTATGAATAGAGGCACTAATAGCGGCATAATATAGGTTTAAGAGTGATATTACACAAAAGGTGAACCTATATTTTACTACAGCTATAATTATAAGAATGTAGGCATAAAGTTAAGCATCACTGCATAAATTGAGCATCACTGATACGAGTATACGCTTCCGGTGTAGTTGTTTCTAACGTTTCTAGAATATTCTCATATAATTCTGAGCATGCTCAGAGCGTGTGCAATAGTACCATCATAGGTGATGAGGTGAGGTGCAGAGCGCTATAATGAGAGACGATTTTTGACTTGTGACAAAACAGGACCGTGCTTTTTATAGCTTCTAGTTATATCCTGAAACAATTTGATGACTAAAGAAACTCTACTACAACAAACTGATAAATTATAAGTTATTTTAGGTGTATTTTCCAATTTAAGTAACTATTTGATAATGCGAACATTATTTTAAAAATTAATTCTGTCTACAATTTTTATATAAAGTTTTTAGCTAGAGGAAGAGGAACCAGAACATGAGGAATCCCAAATAGGGCCTATAAGTTCTCATATTCAGGGTTTTGGCCACAAAAGACTATTATCGACAACTAGAACCGAGACGAGAGGAATATACATGTACATTTTACTCATCAAAACGTCGACATTAGTGCCTTCACATTCAGGGGCTCATCTAAAGAGCGCCGTAAAGAGACCAAGGCGATGTGAGCAAAGACACCAACAACACATAAAGAAGGTCCAGAGAGATTACATGAACTAATTATTAATAATTTATTTTATAGAATATAGAGCTTACGCTTAAAGCATATGTTCTAAGTTAAGAAGAATAAACGTTGCTAAAGCCGAAGGTTATTTCTCTGGCTGGGTAGCTGAAATTTGAAGCTGATTTGCGACCTTATAATCCGCCCTAACATTTAACATAAGAAAACTAGTCATAGTTAGATGAATGGTCAAAGTTACGTTTGAAAGTCAACAGTTAGAAGAAGGAAAACGTCACAAAATGACGGATTACACCTTTAACCCCAAATTACTTGTATCGATCCCAACAGGTTAACATATTCCTAACAGAAATATATCAAGAATTAATGAACGCAACAATGGAATCAACGTGGAACAAAACATAATAAATTCTTAGTATTCGTTGATTAATATAAAGTGAAACGGCAGATAATGTTAATATTTAATCAGTGGCTGAATCTAAAAACAATTGATTGAGAGACACAACGATAATCATCCGATATTTACTCTCAGATAAATGGATCGATTGCCCTACACTTCTTTTAAACATAAGAAGCCCTCACCGATTTACAGAATATATTCTGAAACAAGTCTTAAAATTTTAGTGATTTACGTATTAAAATAGAAATAATTTTTTCCTTTCCATAAAATTTTATTCAATCAAAATTTAAACGCATGCGTCATGGTGACGCCTGAAATACAATATTGACGGTCGACACAGCTATTAAATGGCGTCGAATTCAGTTAAAATATAATATAATAAAATAAAATAATCAATATAGAAATAATAAGAAGCGGGTAACCGATAAATGTTTCGAGCGACGCAAGCGTCATGGTGGGTCAAACCGATAATGTATGTAAAGTATACAATGATTAAATACATAGAGATTGACGCAGATGTGAGATATAAATGAATATGTAAGTAAATATCAATAATAGAAAACAAAACAAATCAAGTATTAAAAGAATAGGAAATAATCGATGGTCGCGCTTTAGGTGCGTCAGTCAATTGATGCCAGAGAATTCTACATTAATCACGCGTCCTGTTAACACGAGACGACAGTCGACAGACAGAGGATCGCGTGGTCTATAATTGAATAAAACTTAAGAGAATAGTGGCCTGCTAATGGATACATACAGATTTGTGAATGTTTTCGTTGCTTCTGTGATTGCATATTTAACGTGTGCTGTGAATCTAAGACCTGCGTCGATGATGACGCCTAGCAGTTTGATTTGCGTCTCAAATGTGATGCCGACGCCATTCGTTCGTAAAGACGCAGCCCGAGAGTTGGGATTGAAAGCAATAAACTGCGTCTTGGCAGGGTTGAACGCGAGATTAACTGATTCTCTCCAGGGAAAGATCATTTCCAGTTACTCATTCGTTGCGTCGGTGATTTCGCTGACACTGCATCCTAAGACCAGTAATAGCACATCATCCGCAAATGCTTGAACGTGTACGCCCTCCGGCCACCACATGCTGAGGAGCTCATCCAGAATTACATTCCAAAAGGTTGGGCCGCACACAGACCATTGGACGCAGCCCTTAGTAATGCGTTTAGTCACCGCTACGTTGCCAAAGCTGAGTGTCACATCGCGATCTGAAAGGTAACTCCGGAAAACCCCAAAGATATTGAGAGGGCAGATAGTCCTGCGGAAAGCCTCCTTGATACAAGGCCTCTGGCGGTGTCGAACGTTGCATTGATTTTGTAAGAGCAATTAGGCCAACCCCAGACCCACTCCGGTGTAGGCCTAACGTCTTAAAATCTCTAGTTCACTTACCCTCTGCTCCGCTTCTTAGGCTTAAATAACACACACAAGTAAATGCTTAAAACTCTTTATTCAATCCTTCACACAACAGAATACAGAATAGAAGTGAAGCCTTTGCTTCCAAAAATACTACATTATAATACATTAATTGGGTCTTTAGCCAAATATCACACAAGCCTTATTTAGAGATTAGTGTTAGACTTCTAATGCACACGGGCCTTACAATATCCAGGGATACCCCAATGACCTGACGCTTGGCCGTCCTTGCATCTTTAATAAATTGAACCGCAGTGTGCAGTGCGTCTGATGTGGATTTCTGTTCCCTGAAGCCAATCTGATTCTGGTTCCAGAGGCTGTCACGGTGCGCAATGAAAGCGATGCGTCGAATAAGAAGTTTTTCAAAAAGTTTACCAAAGACGGTCAGTAACCCAATTGGGCGAAATGTCGCAAGATCGTCGTATGCGTCTTAGCCAGGTTTAGGCAGAATCTTGACAAACGCTGATTTCCAAGCCCGGGGAAAGTGATGGATTCCGAGGCACCGGTCCATTAAGGAGGTGAGGAGATGGTATATTCAGCAGTGACTTGTAGGCAGATGTCGAATGTGAGGTTATCAATGCCAAATAGAAATAATTAAACGAATACTATTAGATGAGGTTATGTCTGCTATAAGTGAAGGCAATAACAACAGTTCTAGATTATCAGACAGTGGTGACCGGGTTGTGTGCTCGGGTCCCCACCGATCAACACTGTGTACCTTTCACTTCATTCATCAATTAATTGGCATTAACTCGTTAGAACTGTCAACCTTGGGTTGAGAGCACATGAATATAATACCAATGTCATATTTCATTTTAAATTATCTAACAAATTAACATTTCTATAAACCGATGAACGAATACAGAAATTTTATGGCAAAGATCGCCAAAAATATAGCTGATTTACACCAAATTAGGACTTCATTGGTTTGAAGAATTGGATACTTTGTTGCCGAACGTCCTCTTATCCCATGCCTATTGAATGGAAATCTAATGGGAATGTACTGCGATTAAGGTTTAGACCTGATAATCTTGGAGTGGGAAATAGATAACGAGGGAGAAATGAATAGAAAATCATATGGGCTTCGATTTTCGCCTAGTTAATCACCAATTACATACGAGCTATTCATACGCTTGCATATTACAAGTTAGTTCTACAAACGACACAAAAACGCCAATTCCTACCACTTCAGCGAAATTGGATTACGAAAACACGCAAATAAAGTGAGAAATGCTCTGAAGAGCGTTCGGCTATGAATTAATTTCAGATGGAAAAGACGCGATCCTATGGATGAACAATTTCATGATAAGGGCCGATAACAATAGCTATACTCTGGAGAAATTGTTTAAACAAGTCTGAATTTGAACATGTAATCACATTTGTCAATGCGTTTGAATTATTAAGCAATTCTGAGCGATTGGCTGTTATAGAACTATTTCTATTAAATAACTCAGAATTTTATAATAGCCAATCAAAGTCTGAATACAATTCTTTTGCTTATTAATTATTGTTATGAATAAAAAAAATTCTGAATTTTCATTCTTATTCCTCTTTTGTTATTATTAAAAATTTTAATGCCTTTGAGATTCGTTTTGTATTCGAAGAAACAAATGTAAATATTTAATATTAATTTGAATTAAATATTTGGTATAAATTCAATTTCAAAGATTCTTCAGACGGACTATTGCTTTACCCCATAAGTCTAAATAATATCTATCGTATTCATGAGGAAAGGGTAAAATCTTTCTATATTAATTTTAATTGAACTAAAATTCATTGTGTAAAACCTGTACTATTAGTTTTTGGTAAAAGCACAAAATTTAATTTACCAATCACATATACCTAGCAATATGTCATTCAGTCCCAAACTAATATTGATTAATCCAAAGAAGTTTGTTATTCAATAAAAATTCTATCTTAACTGCTCTTTTTCCAGGTTTCTAATTAAATGATGTGCCAATCATTGATTGGTTTTTTAATTTTAAATATCATACAAGCAATGATCGCTAAAGTAATTTACCTTAATATATCTTAAATACCTCCTGTGTTGGAATTATTGTAATATACACGCCCTAACTTGTTTTCTCTACATGCTAAATTATTTAGTTTTATCTATCCCTTTTGGATTTTTCATATTTTAGGATTGGAATTATTTTGAGACAATGTTCACAAATTACACACTTCTACTGTATATAACCTGACTCGACTGACCTTGGCCACTCATGCTTTACATATATGCTAGATAACTACTGTATAAAAAAGAAAAAATTTAATTTTATCTTTCATTTAAAGTCGAATATATGTTGAATACATAATCACTAAAAAATAGTCTAATATGTCTTCTAATGATATAGTTATAAGTGGAATGAGTGGTCGTTTCCCACTGTCGGACAATACGGATGAATTCGCTAAAAATCTTTACGATGGCATTGATATGATTACTGGTGATGCCAGTCGTTTGCCTACAGGTAAAGTTTATGTACAAGTTACTTTTATAGATTAATTAATTTAATTGCGACAGAAGCAGAAGATAAAAATAAATCTAAAAATTAAATTTAATATATTCAGAACAGATTTTATACATTTCTCCAAAAAGAGATTTGGGATTAAGGAGTTAGGGGTTTTATCAATCTCTTTAGATAGAGGGAATAACATGACACAATTTGACAATTGGAACCATAGTTTTATCTCTTATGGTTTTCGAGTTATGAATTGTTGGAAATTCGAGTTAAGCTAAAATTTGATCAAAAGTCTGATTTTCAGAAATTGATTTCGCCCAATACCTCTTTTCAAATAAATCCGGAATTTATTTGGTGGTTTGAATATAAGATAAAATTATTTTTAAGGTGGAGAATGTGATGGTTTCATAAGATTTTCGGGTTAATTTATAAATTGTTATACCATAATTTCTCTATATAAATTATATACTCTATTCTGCTTTCTTATATGCTATCATAAAAAGTTTTTTTCCAATTAAACGAGAGTTGTTTAATCTTTTAATCCTACAAATAGTGTAGAAATATCCAATCCTCAAAACTAGTTTCAAACCACTTTATAAGGAAATGCGCCAAAATATTTGGGTTCTTTTCTTATTATTATTAATATTGTTTTACTGTATTATCGTTTTTACAATTGCTTTATAAATTATATTTCTTTGAAATTATTTATTAAAATTTATTTTAAAACAGGAGTAACCAATGCCAGCCGAGTCAGAGTGGTATAAGTTTGTGTATTTTAAGAAAATTTTCTTGATATATCAGCGGGTATAAAAATTTTAAACTTCAAATGTGAAAAATACACAGATGTGAAAAAGTCAGGAGGTGAATTTTGCAATATCTCAATCTCAGGAAGAAGTATTTAGGCTCTATCCCGATAAAATATTTTTAAAAATTATCCTATAGCTAAAATAAAAGGACAAATTATTTTGATTTGTGTTTGGTAATCAATTAAATAAATATAAAGCATAACTTATATACCAAAATATTCTAAAATTTAGTAAATCAGTCAATAGAAATAAAAATTTTAAAAGAGTTGCATTGATTGTAGACTTTCAAGAAAAACAACTTTTATAAATTGTCCCAATATTTTATTCCAAAATTTAAAGGTCATGAAAACTTAATTGATGATTAAGTACGAATAACTGACTGATTTTCACGAAATTAATTAAATAACAACTGTTATTAGTTTAGGACAATTGTTTCGAACGCTTACTGCAGCTCATCGTCAACTATTGAATGTTGATTTCCAAATGCAAAATACTTGGATTGCCGTCCGGAGAGAGAGAGAGAGAGAGAGAGAGAGAGGGAGAGAGAGAGAGTAATTTGAAGCGCTGTAATGTGTTTATTATCTCTGGTCTTAACTTATTTGAAATGTGTTTAAATTTATTTGTTTTGTATCTTGATCATTATTTCTTTAAATGTATTCCAATTTTATATTCTAAAATTATATATTTCGGCACACAAATGTGAATTCCGCCCTTCTCTCTAACTATATAAAGAGAGAATATTTTGTATTTGAATTCATTCGAACCGACAGTTCTAACTGAACATTAAATATAGAATTTATTTTAAAAGACTACTTTATTTAAAGTTAGTAACTGTTTGTTTTGCAAGGGGTAGGGAGCTACGGCCCCTACCCTATCCTAGCTACCCTGGTTTAAATAATTGATTGGATTGACTGTTTTTTGTAACTGAACTCTATGAGTATATTGTTATGACGTTAGTTAGCGCCGACACTTTGCACTACTCATTAACGTCCATTGGATGAGTGGTCCTGAAGAGTTGGCAGTGTATTGAGTGCAGAGCACCCACACTCAATGCTATGATGTCTATCGGAATATTATTCTTTTGTAAAATTTTGGATGAAATGGTTTAGTTTAATCAATTATGAATGTGTTATGTGAAAGGAAGGGTTGGAGAGGAAGAGGAAGAGAGGAAGAGAAAAGTAGTAAGAAGTCCCGTCTCCCTAACAATATATATTGTAGTATAACATTGCATTAATTCTTCTGCTGGCTAAATTAAACAAATTCCTATTCTGATGCTTTTTGTTTGTAGAAGTTGAATTTATTTATAAATTTGCCCTGTACAATTGGTACATTAGGTATATTTGTAGAAATATATTTAAAATAGTATGAATAAGCTAGAGATGCCCAATAAGGGTATAAATAAAATAACCCCCTCCCCCTTCTGTGATAAAGTAAAAGCTGGGTTTTCTCTAAAAATTTTGAGAATAAATGCGAAATTCTATTATAACTTCTGGTAAGTTTGACTAAATCTCGTTAAGTTCTTATAGAATTCATCATAATTTGCCCGAATTGTATCAAATACTACTAAATTCTTACAGAATTGGTCGAAATTCTTTAGGTTATGTCATTTTAATTAAATTCTACAAAAATATGACGTTTGCAAAATACTCTCCCCTATAAACCCTGTGAGTTTAAGGCTTTTATCACTACCCTATCCCTATATTTGAGGTCTTTGAATATCTCTAGTATAATCATAATTATAATTAAGAGAAAAGTGCAAATAAACTTAATTACATATGAACTTTTGGTTTACTTTATTACGTATTTTGTACAATTAACTTAAAATATGAAATGTCTATTAATACTAATTTTACAATATTTTATCAAATTCTGTGACAAATACTTGTGAAACACGCAATTAAACAAGCGGAAAAAATGAAAGATCCATTAATATGAACTCATATTTATTTAATATAAATAAAAATATGGGATAAATCTAATACTCCAGTAAAAGCTTAAAACAAACTGATATTCTCCTCTTTCGAAGAAATAACCATCCCTACGATCAAATCTTCTCTTGGTTAGTAACACAATTGAATTAATAAAGCAATACTTTCTCTGAACGTGTATTGATTTATATACAGGTATTTTATTACTATATATCTAAAGGGGAAACATGAAATTTTATTCTGTAATTTATAGATTAAACCAATTCATTTTCCTATCAATAAAATGCAAAAGGATTGATATTGAGATGCAAACTATTTTTGTACATTTATAACACGTACAATCTTAAGGATTTAAAAAGGGCCAGGTTGTGCTACCGTTATATTAAGTCCATATAATTATAATACAAATATTTGCCTAAAATTTTAGACTTTAATTATCATTCAATACCAGTTCAATATTCTTACTAAAATTCAAATGTTAAAGATATAGAACATTACTTTAGGAAAATATATCACAATTACTGGTCTGGTTCATCTGACAGAATTTAGGTTAATCTCAAAATTTATAAATTGTTGAAATCCTAAAATTGATAAAAAATAAAATTACTATTTAATTTTATGGTATTAATTTTTAGTTATTTATAAATTTTGAGATTAATTTATGTAAACTCAAGATATATTTAATCTGTCCAGCTAATACACTAATTTCATATTGTTTCGCTTTATTTTATTTTTTCAAGTAATTATTGAACGAAAGCTTAATTTGAAATATAAATTTTGTTATAAAGAGTTTGTATGAATTACTCAGTTTTAAGTACAAATTCATTGTTGCTATCGCTCACTGATTACTCAAATAATATTAAATAAAGCTAATTAATAAAAAAGTATTCAATTAGCTGGATAGATTAAATATATCTTGAGTTTATTAATTAACGGGAATAAATTTGCATTTTTATTCAAATGTTTTCAAAAACCATCACGGTACTTTGAAAAAAGTCTTTAGAAATTGATGAAATTTTAATTATTATTACAGCAATTATATGTTGAATAAATATACAAAAATTATATTTATAAGTAATGTAGTTTCAAGAAATAAACAATTAAAATTTGTTACATTTGTATTATAAAAATGAAATTTATGTGATTTGTGATGAACTTGTTCAAATGTTGATGTAATTGTTGAAATTTCAGGATATGTTGTCATGTGCAGGGGTCTGTTATCATTCTCATAATCGTCAATTATGGTATTTTCACAATCGAACAATGTCAAAATGTCAAACAATGTTAAAAATCAACCCATTATACCTCGATTACCAATAGTTTCTCTCCAAATTCTGGTACAGTTTGATATTGTCTTTTAAATATTCCACAAAAATATTTGATAATATAAGTATAACATGCTCAAATTGTTGATTTAAAAATTCAATTCTTGTTTTTCGTATTGAAATTTCTCTATTTATTAAAAATTATTATTAATAATTATTCATCTTTAATCAATTTAAAAAACTTTTTTGAAATTTTTCAATTATCTTATTTAGTTTTATGTGATTTGCGTTTGAAGTTTGATAATAAATAGTGATCAGTTCGCAAATGTTTAGAGTTATACAAATATTATTCTCATAATATATTGTCATCTGCAATACTAATCATTAAAACAACATTCTCCTTTTATTTTATGAACATGACATAAAAGTACCGTGATGGTCTTGATAGAATGCAGATGATTGGCTAGAATTATTTTTTAGAGATAAAAGTTTTTGTTTTACATTTTTAATAATATGAAACTGTTGTGAAATATTCAAATAATTTCTATACTTTAAATAGAGTTAAAATTTGTTACTGTTAAAAATTTAAAAAGAGTTAAAACTGTAGTTAAAATTTCGAGATTTTTCAGATTTAATAAATCTTTTTCAATTCTGGATTTTTAATTAATAATTTACTTTTGTTAATTGCTTTATTATTTATAAATGTCCCTTTTAATTGTTCCATAACTGCACATGGCTTAATATGGAATGTTTTGTGTGCTCAATGAAATGTTATTTTCTACATTTACATTTGAGTACTGCAGCACTGATAAGAATGTGTTCTTTCACATGACTCTATATTTAGATGTTTGAGGGCTTTGATAATTATACATAATTTTTGTACACAAAGTGCAATTGGCCCAACCCGGGGGAAAACAACACAGCATAATAATTTTTCTGGGTTTGCAATTAAAGGCGTTTAAAAAAAATTATTTTGTCTATTCTTTCAAACTTTAATAAATAGATTTTAGCAATTATTTTCATAAATTAATCTCAAAATTGATAAAAAGTTAAAAGTTGAATACATAAAATTAAATAGTAATTTTATT
>JAQFXN010001223.1:0-16139 GCA_034693365.1 Liacarus xylariae
TGTATATAACATTTAAAAATTTTTTGATTTTGTTTTTATTTACATAAATTCATTAAAAATGAAAATAATAATAGTTCTTATACTATAAATACTTGTGTGATAGATAGTGTATGAGTTCTAAAATTTTTCAAACAAGGTGAGTTTCAAGAAAATTTCTCAAGAAATTTCTTTCTGAGTGATTTTTATTTTAAAAGATCAACAAAATTAGTGAATAATATAGTGACAATATTATAAACAATTATATAAATTATTTTCTTTCATTAATATGAAGTCAACATATTTTCAACATAGGAATGTCCATTTGAATTTATTCAAAGATTGATTTTATCACATAGAGTTTAGAATTAAGAATATTTTGTTAGAAATTTTTAGGATTCTCTAATTTATATATAAAAATATTTTCTATAATCTCGCGATAAAGTAATTTTCCTTGGGAAATTTCTCCAGAAATCGTAAAATTCATACTCAAGTGAAAAGACAATAAGTCCTGATTATTATTTTTACCAAATCCACTTTTATTCCTATTATGTATACTTGTGGCTATAGGAAAGCACATACCATGAAAAATCATGTGAAGAACTTTTTAATTATGTAAGATATTGTTCTAGAAATCAATCGGTTTTTTGTGATATAATCGGTTTTATTTATTCAGTTTTCTTACAATCTTATGATTTAAGTTTCCATTTAATTAATTTTGAGTTTAATGACTGTTTTAAAAAGTTATAAAATTAATGACTTTTTTTCTAAAATGGAAAAATATTATTAGATATCATATATTGAATTAATAATAAACCTATTTGATATACTAGTGCTCAATGAGTTGGTTTTTCCAAAACAATTTTTCCCTTTCGATGACTATTAATAAAATAAATCTATAATTTATTTTATAAATATTTCGTAAAATAACGTCAAAAGTCTGTTATCAGTTCATCGTTTTGAGAGAAGAGACACTTATTTTTTTATTATTTGTGAATTTTATTTTTGTCTCACAATTAAGTTCATAAAAACTATTATCTAATTTCAATTGTTATTCAGAACTAATCTCTTAAAAATGCTAATTATTATACAAAAAATCATAGACTGTATTGCAAACTCATTCAGATTTGGTGTAACTTTCTATTCAGTAGTTTTGGGTATAAATTTAGAGGCAATAAAACAGGACCTAAAACTGACCTTGACTTAGCTTTTTTATATCATGTTATACCCATAGAGAGTTACATAACTTACCTGTGCTCCTATGATGAGTTTGTGGCGCTTATGAGTGTAGTCGTGATATTATTGTGCGACTGCACAGTGCACTACACTATTCCCATACGATTAGAATTTATTTTTTTGCTTCTATTTATTGCTATTCGGAAAAATGTTTCATAACTTATACTTATATTGCTTTTAAATTTCTTTAGTCATTATCTATCAATTCGAAAAAATTTATTATATTTTTTAAGGAAAATATATCTTTTTCTTTCATATAAATCAGTAATTCATTGATTTTCAACTGAGTTATCAAATTTTGTGGTGAAAAACATTACACAACAAGACATATACTAAGAATTCGTTTATTCATTTGAATTGAATTTAATTGATGGCTAAATGCATTGGAAATATAGTGATAAGAGAAAAAGAGTAGAGGAGTAGTTGAGTTCATCTGATTTGAGCTGAATTAATATTATACATTCGATACAATCAAATATTTATTTCTCTTCTCTTATAACTTGATATTAGTTGTGACTAATAGTAGTTAAAGAACTTAAATGAATTCAAACGACATTTAATTCATTAATTTCTTTCTATAAGAGATTCCAATTTAATAAATAATTCAATTTTATTGCTTTATTCACCTATAAATAAATGTGTGTTTTATATAATCTATAAAAAAATTCCTAATCTATTCGTTTTTTGAGACCTTTTCGAGAGTCGATAACTTATTTTGCTGTCGAATAAATAGATCCACTTTTTCACAGATCTATTAAACAGATATTTATTTTTTTTAAAAATAAAATTCGTATCAATATTGCAATCATCGATGTTATGGTTTTTCTATTTTAATATTCGAGAGAAGAGACGAAATTTTTTTTATATTTTATTTGATTTTCTCTTAATATTTAATTAATGCAAATCTGTTTTCAGTACAATAACCCAAACATTTATTTTTGATGTGTTTTTGGTCGCATTTTTTTTAATATTACTATTATTATCGTTAGAGAAATGAATATATATTTTAGTTTTACGTGAGAATGATTTTCAATTTACGTTAATTGGAAGCAATTTTTTGCGATAACTAACTGTATATGTTATGCAAGAAGTATTGTCGAGTATTTCTTTTTTGATTTGTTCGGTTTGTTTAGCCAATGTTTCAGAGACAACAATAGCAGTGTCTGTCCAATTGGCCAATTGGGTCACTTTTATGGGTTTAAAAGTCTTGATTACTTCTCCTTAACTCAAACTCAAAGGCATTGCAAACAATTAATTGTTTGGTTCTCATCGAGAGTCACAATAATTATCAGAATTACCGATGCGTTCATATGTCTTATGGTTTGCAATTATTATTAAAAATTTGATAGTTTTTCAGTTCTCTTACTTAAATCTGAAAATTTTCATTTATTTTTATGATAAAACTGATTATAAAGTGGTATATAATATATCTTCGTTGAGACAAATTACAAGTGAATGGAAATAATTGCTCGGTTTTGGTTGTCGTTTAGCCATTATGGGTATGGGTATGCATGAACACCTACATATAGCCGATGGCCATTAGCCCCGAATATTCTCAATAGCCTCGATTATTGTTATTATTATTATTATAATATTGCAGAAGAAAAGCTCATTTTTGATCGGTCAGGCGCTCATCAAATGAATTTTCTCACAAGCCTTACAGTCGCTTAGAGTCTTATAGACCAGTCTCTGTCAGTAATATATTGTAAGCGGTATTACGTATTGGGAATAATTCCCACTTTAATGGAGAAATAATTATCGCATAGAGAGTAGAGTGGCTTTGATATTGTCATAACAAGATGTCTAATCGGCACTCGAGATATTATATACTACCTTTGGCTATGGCTAATACTTAAAAGTGATTTCCGTTGCGCCTGGAGGGGCGTGTGAGTGACCTAACCCACTATGGATGAAGAATATATGTGTGTCTTAACTATTGTAAGTTTGTTGGGTTGCGTGAAAAGGATAGTACTATAACTCTTGATAATACTATTGGGCTATTATAATATCTATGATAAGGTATGACCAGATTATCACGAGTCAAGTTCAATGAATTGTCTCAATGATTGTCTGCTGTCCCCTCGCAATTGGCAAAACAAAAGAGCATAAAAGCATAGCCCCGAGCACTTTGTCATCGGCATTACTACTACTCATTATATGGCAATCATCGCTACTCTCGACGCTTCTTCTCTTTATTTTATATTTTACTGATATTCAACTTATCATTTCATAAATGCAGTTCTCAACTAATAATTTCCCCAAACAAGTCGATGCATCTGTTGCACTGCCTCTGCCTCTCACAGTCATGAATGAGACTCTTTATTCTTTTCTCATTTCTTTGCATATTAAGTATGAGTAGAGAGTATTTCATTTAAATGACATTTTTTGCTCCAAACGATAAATCATTGGAAATACAATTAAATTGATAAAAATGCGTATTCAGTCCACACAATAAACTGAATAAACCATTTTCTAACCCCGAAAATGATATTTTTGGAGCCATTTGGAGCCCATTTGCAACCCCATCGTTATTCTCAGACACAATGGATTCAGCAATTTGTTTGATTTCTCGGTCCTTAAAACGTAATTCTTTCAAACCCTAAATATGAACTTTAAACTGTTAAATGTCGGTCCATATGGTGAATGAGTGGCGAAATAGAGAATTATCTGCCGAATGGCACACTAATCACTACCTCTTTGTAGGTGTCATAAATTCTTTTTTACAATTCCACTCGCATTTGTTGTTAGCTTTCATTAGAAAATAATCTCAAGTCTTACCTAAAGATGATTCATAAGCAAAATCGCTTATATATTAGTATTTATTTTTTATTGTACTTTTTGAGAGTGAAGTTATTCTTAATTTTTTCAGGGGTGCGCCAAATACTATTTGATCTGAACATTATTCTATCGTTCTTTCTCTTTCCCTACACTACTCTATCGATGTGTTGCCCTACCTCTGCCCCCATTATCATCAAAATCATCCTCTTCTTTATGATTGTTTGGTATTGGAGTCTCATTAAACGCTAAGCGATTGTCTGTTCATTCAGTTCATGTGTGCACACAATTTCGTGTGTATTTGTGGACTTGTATTATGGCATTAGTCGAAGGCAATCAACTTCAATGCGTTTCCTTTTGCGAGTATCAGGAAATCACTGCCATATTCTTCAATATAAATATCAGAAAACATTCTTCTGCTGAATCGCTCCTTCTATTCGAACAATTCATTTGAGGCAATCGAATGGAAAGTTAAAGATTATAACAATTTCTTCTCTTCTTTGAACGCATTATTGCAATTCACTTATGATAAGAGCAATAGTGTATCGCTATTAACAGTTTAGACATAATATCTCTGTCTTTCTCTACGTTTTTCATCAAATTTTTCAATGTATTAGTCTTTCAATAGCTAAGGGCTTGTGGTCAAAGTGGGAGGTCGTGCCACTGCACTTATTTATATGATTTCTCTCAACTTTTTTCGTGTTCTTCTAATCTCATTTGAATTCATTTTTGTTTTCTTCATTCAAAGAAAAAATTCTTTTATTATTTTCTATTCATTCCACTAATACTTTACACATTTTGATGCATTCCATCAAATATCTCATACAAAACAAAAATATACTGATTATTATTATTTTTTATTATTGCTTTTTATTTTCATGAATTTATCATTATTTTTATTCTCATTTTTCTTCTATTTTCATATTTCGCTCTTCTCTTCTCTCGTCTCTCTTCTCATCATTATTTCTTTGTTGATTATGTTCTTTAATATAAAGTTTTTTTCGCTCAAATATGAGATGAGTATAACATCTCTGCTGTATATGCGATGCTATGCACCAAAAATTTGCTATGGATTTAGTGTTGTTCTGACTAATACAAAGTCATTTGTTGGTGGGTTTACATCGAATTAGAGTGAAAAATAATATATTGCTATTTGCAATGTATGTATGATATTCTAGTGGTGGGAAAAATGTTTTCAAAATCAATTTGTAGTCATTGTTGATGCCATTCGTCGCAATTCTACTATAATATTCATTGATGGAGGTCTCTCTCCCTCACATCACTCTATTTCTCTGATGAGAAAATTTTTTTGCTCTTCTATTCAGACATCCAGACATCACCGCAACAAATATTTTTTCATTTATATATATTCACTGTTTATATGATAAGAGAGAATATTTAATTAGTTTTATTGATCAAACATTTATAAGCAATAACTTATTGCTTATAAGTTATAACCTATAATTCAGAATTACCTTTAAATCGACTGTAAAAACAAATTACATGAAAGAATATTAAAAAACCTGATTGTAAGCTAAGAACTTCTTACGGGTACTCTATGTTTGCGTGGGTCCTATTTAGGAATTCATAATATTAATCAATTGTGTTTAGTGTTGTGTACAAAGAAATGGATATACAATAACAACACAACTGGGTTTACAGTATAATAGAGTCTTTATACTCTCTTCATACAGAATATTGATATTATATGACTGTATGACTGCAACACATATTCTCCTAATGTTTGAATGAATGAAACATTTTTTCATTATCTGATTGCTTGCCCTAAAGGTCTTCATGACTCTAAATGGATGGCAAAACTCTACTCACACACACATACACTCACTCACATTCAGATACTGTACTGACTTCTAATGTTGTAATGTATTGGATGTGACCATAGCTTATAAGTATATATTGAATCACTTGACTTAAATGGGGCGATGATCTCAAATTGATATTTACTGGTATTTAGTTTTTGATTAAATATTAAGAAAAGTTTTTTTTAAAAGTTGCAATACTTGCAAGTTCTGTGACTATCATTCAAACAGTGGTATTATTAATACCAAAGCATTTGATAGTTACTTAAAGCTGAGCTATACCTGATCCATGCCATACCTGTCCAAATCATGCGACATTTTTTCAACTCCTGAAGTTCAATGCCATTAAAATATATATTGAATATTAAATGTTATATAAAAGTTACATAACTTATGGCCCAAAGTATGTGTAATTTATTTTTATTTTAGACGCTATTATCTTAAAATAAATGATAGCACTATCGAAAAGATGAGATGTGCTATCAGTCAATACCGATACAACAAATAAATGATGGGTGAGATATGTGTGCAGAACATAAGTGAGTGGTTGTGTGTGGGGTCACACAAATTAAAATTTGCATTAATCTCCATACAAAGCAGATAAAGCATACAATGAATATATTCAGTGATTGATTTTCATAGCTTTAAATTGAAGGCAATTAAAGGCGACTCACCTTAAAGGGGAATAAATAAATTGTTAAATGTATTGAAGGCACAGCTCTCTTCCCTACAAATCAATGATTCACAACATGTTTCGCCACAAACTTATTGTTTTATATATTTTTTCTTATTATTCTTCGATTTCTCTTTCATAAACTAAACATTAATAAAACGTTTAAAACATATTTTTTCTCTTCTTTTCTTAAGCCACTCTTCATATAATGTTTGAGGATATCATTGCCTCTTATTTTTCATATTTTAGTTTTTCAACATTTTTCATGTTTTCTCACTTTTAATCTTTTTTCGGCAATATTTCAAAAACATTTTTTCTGCCTTCGACTCTCAATAGTGAAGCCAATCGTATTTCAAATGATTGGCATTGTTTCTAACGATGAATGTCATTAAATCTATAAACTATTAGTCTTCAGTCAAATACTTTTTCATCAATGATCGCAAAAATGAAAGATTAGGTCTTTTTTCTTCTTTTAAAGTAATCACTATTTATTTGAGAAAAGATCAGACAATAATGAAATTTGTGCTCATATTTTTCGCTACGATCTATACTAGAGTTTAGATGTCATAAATGTCAATGTTATGAAGCAAATTGTGTTTATGTTCGATAAGTTGGTGATTGAGGTCATTATAATTTTATTCACAACCCATCAAATGTCAACTTATTTTGCCATAATTGACATCGAAGTGAAAGACAAGTTTTCAGATAATATCAAAAAATACATTTTTCATTCTTCCTCTTAAAAAGTTATTGAATTTTCACGTTTCAATAGTTGCTATTAGGTTAGGGAACAGTTAGACAGTAAGTCATTGAATGATCGGAATCAATATTTGTATTCTTGAAAAGTATTTTTACCGCATTATAAAAACAATTTTCACTAACAATTTATTTTTGTCGTCAATCAATAAAATCATTTTAATGTAATTGAATTAAAATAAGAATATATCATATGATAGCTATAGAGCTGACAATTACTTGCTATACAGTAGTGAATAACAACAATTGCCAATCAGTACCGGTATTTGGTCTTACTATAGACGACAATCTCCTTCAGGCAATTATCGCCAAACAGGGCGTAAAACACAGAAACAATTATGTTTTGCATGTGTTAGTTAAAAGTTAAGTCAAGTTAACAGAGAGTATACATTGAAAATTAGATTTAACTGAATTTAATTAACATTTGTCTGAATGTTTAAAACTCTTCGATAGAGTTCTGTATATAATATTCTTATATTTATTATACAATACTTTTTGTATTTGACGGCAATATCTTGAGTGCGATTTAAGTGGTATTGCGATCTCAACGTACATAATATTAGTTGTGATAATATTGTTGAGACTTCTTCACTACCAAAGCCTTGTGACCACCTCTAGGCTATTATAGTAGCGATGTTATAGCCAATCCTTATAGTGATTGTATTCTCACTGAATCATTAATATTCGTTGAATGTTTCTCTGGCATTAAGTGCCACCGGAAGGACTCGATTGCACAATAATTCTTATATATACTGATAGTCTGTGCAAAATCTTTCTTTAGTCGCTCATTAAATTTCGATGTGTGAGCCTTTGGGGGACAACCAATGAATGGAAGGCTTTGCTGCTGATGGCGATGGGAATGAATTTAAGTTTGGCAAAGAAATTGGCAAAATTAAGGTCATTTTGAGTCAGAATTAAATATTTTTTTTGTTAGTCGAGTGCTTGCATGCACTGACAGACCGACTGGAGATTGAAATAATTGTTTACTCGTCAGTAAACGAGTCGTTTTTATCTTTTTTATATTTCCATTCTTACCCCTACTCTTAATATATTTTCGCATTTATAACACTATTGCACTATTGTTTGCCCCTTTGGGGACATATACTGTTGGCAGAACAATACATTAGCAATTATTGGTGACCGGTCATACACACCAATCTTCTTCAAGCCAATGACCTGATTACCACAAATTATTGCCATCATAAGCATGCAATTTAAGACCAGTGCTCTTCGAACCAGATGTGAATGTGAACGATGAATACTTAAATATATTTCGAAACAAACTTTTTTTCATTAACTACTCTATTAGAATAATTTTTCAAATATTAAATTTAATGATAATTTTTTACTCTTAAAACATTAAGTATTATCGCAATCATTGAAACGATCAGAAAATAAAGAGTACTTTCCTTACACTTTAACTGCAATTATACCAGAATTTTCTCTCGAAATTAAAATCGTTTTTAATTAATTTAGAATAAAATTTGATTTTCTTTATCTTTTTATTTTAATGAAATTAAGGAGAAAATCAATTATTTTTGAAGAAATAAAATTAAACTTCAATACTATTAAAATTTTTGTCTTTATTGCCGGTTCTGTTGGTGGTTCAGGTGTTAACTCGATATCAAAGTATTTAAGTGTTTGTATTTTCTTAAATAATAAAAACAAATTTCATGACTTTTGATAACTAATTGACATTATTTTTATTTCTTGATTCAGAATATCAGGTACTTTTGTTTTTCCTTTTTACCCAATAATTCATAAAAACTAGAATTTTTTGGAAATTTATGTTTATTTAATGGCGGGAGTAGCTAGACTCGGCCCATTAGGGGTATAGAGGGGGTATTTTTCCAAAATTTGGCCAAAAAAGTCAGGGGGTATACTGTTTTACAAAATTTGAAGAATGCCCAGGGTAAAATAAGGTGAAAATACGATTTTTGCGCCTGCGGCGCATAAAGTCAGGGGGTATTTTGCAAAATCTCTAACTCAGTGGGGTAGTTAGGCTATACTCCCCCATTGGCTATCCCTGTTTAATGGCTCTCAAAATATCATTTATTCTTAATTTTTATTCTGTAATACATTTATTATATTTATATTTTGGTTCAAATCTGAATAATTCATTCATAAAAACATTTATTTCATATGTTTATTGATTAATATTGAATTTCACCGATCATAACATCTGTAAATATTTTTTGTAATTCACAACTTTATCACTAAATACTGATCAAAGCTTTCGTTATTAATAAGATTTCTTCAAAATAGAAAATCATAAAAATATAAATTGCTTTCAGAAAAGGTTTTTCTATTTGTCAATCAATTGCTTTATTAATGTTAAATATATGAGAAATATATTTTATTTATTGTGTGAATGATATGATCGAATGTGATCTTTGAATTGCAATAACTTTTTTTTCCAAATAATCAATTTTATAGACTTTATTGATTCGAAAGTTTAGATTAGCCAACAGTAGGAACATTATTACAAGTCTAGGAAATCCAATAGAATTAATGTCAGAAATATGTCGAACTCTCAACACTTGATATTTGGGAAAGTTTTTTCTTAAACGATAATTATTTTAAATTATATAAACACTGATTAAAAAGAAATATCATTTTCCCGAATAAATTTGGAATAAATCTTATGAGAATAAATTGATTAATAAAAGCTATTATATCAATAAACTGATTCGGATCAAGATCATATATTATACTTGTTTTATTACTTTATTTTTTTGAATCTTTATCGCAAAAATTTTATTGTGAGTTATTTTATTTGAATTTTAATTTATTAAAAAATATAATTACATTAGAATTAAAAAATGCTTAGAATTTTATAATTTTATTTTATTTAAGTTTTTATAGAAAAAGAGTTATTTTTAAAAAATGAAGTCAAAAACCAAAGTAAAATACAACTAGAGATCAGACACTAATAAATAAACTCTCGTTAATTTAAATTAAAGCAAAAGAAATTCAAATTAAATTTTGATATAATACACGACAGAACGAGAAGATAAACTTAAATAAAATAAAGAAATTTCATGTTTGACTTGACATTTGGTATCATAAATATTTGTGAACACTTCTAGTGATAACTTATGAAAAATATTAAATTAACAAAATTTACAAATAAAAATAAATTAATTTTCAATTTATTTATATACATAAGAATCTAAAGAATAAGAATTCATAAAAACATTTTTTTGATTTGTTGGAATAGTTAAAGATTTGTCTCTTTGTATCTATTAATTCATTGCGAAAATTTATAGTTTAAAGATATCAAATGACTGGAAATTTTCCCCTCTTTTGTTAAATAAGTTAATATTCTTATTGCCTTATTGTGAAGTCAAAGCACTCAAACAAAAATTTCTTTGAATTGAATCTATTATCAAACACTTGTGACGGAAAGCCAACGCCTTATTCTTCACAACCCTTACCTATAAGTAAAAAAATACAATTAGGAATAAATTTTTGAGTCTATCTATTGAATAAAAACTACGTTAAAAAAGATGCTGAATAGAGAAGAACTGTTCAAATGTTGAAAATATATAACAATTGAAGGAGAGGTCTAAGAATTGAGAGCTAATCGCTCAAAATGATGGCCAGTCGGGTGTTGGACTTGAATACACATATTGTTGGCTCACATTATTCTACGGATATTGTGATTCACAAAACGTAATTTTGCACAAAAAAATCAAAATTGAAATATAAATACAGTAAATACTGTGCCTAAGAATGAAAGGTTGCATCATTAGCCCCGGATGGCCAGATGTATGACAGGGCACACGATTAACAATTCATGGAAATGCCTCGACTTGTGTTAATCACCCAAAAAATAGGGAAAGAATAGTACAATAAAAAAGAGTCAATTTTGGGTCATTTTATGAGTTTATATAACGTATAAAACTCGTCAAATGCTTAGCTTTGATATCATCGTTAAGAGTAACGCATGACTTGTTGTCTCATCAGAATATATCGTGATATTAGTGCTGTCAATGATGGCATTGACCACCTGTTACTCGCCATAAGACAAGTTTGCCATTAATTCGTTGTATTGTTTCCTATCGTTTTTATTATTTCTTCGATTCTTTTGTTACTTTTGGTCTCAAATCTAATAAACTTCAATACACTTTTGAGCACTTCTTATAGATCTATAGAATAATTATTTGGCTTTTATATAAACAATTGTTAAAATTTCTTTGTTTTTTTCAATGATTCCTTTTGAAAATTAATAAATTTTTGTTTTACTCTAAACTGTTAGATAAAAATCTTGAAAATAGTTTTACACAAAAGATTTTTTGGAAAACTTTATTTTTCTATTATAGATAGAGAGAGAAGAAGAGAATCATTAATAGTTTTTACGTTAAAATCATTTATCAAATAAATTCAAATAATTATTAACTACGCTATGAATCAAATGAAAGCACATAATCGTTGCTCTCTTTGATTTTTATCATTTTTATAATTTATTTTTACAAATGGAGAGCCATTTACTGGAATCGAGTGAATAATCGAAATAAATTGTATCCGCGATTAAAATATTTGATTTTTGTTTTGTTGGAAAAAACAAGTGAAAAGCCCTTATAATAGAAATGATAATATGAATAATAATAGAAGTTATTAATAATAGAATCGGTGAATGAGCAATAGCGCAGTGGAGGATAGATTTCAGTTCAATCGGGTGCGGATGTTCTGCACTGGAATAACGGAAGTCTCCATTCACTGTTGCATTTGCTGTTTGATTGCTATTCAAAAATATAAGGCAATACTGATTCGCAACAACGAATCCAATGAATATATTGCATAAAAAATAGTCTTTTTTCCAAAACTGAAAGTGAAGAGTGTTTTGGTGTTTCGCTTGACTTAACAATTATTGTGATTCTGTTTAGAGAGTTGTTCGCTGTCTATGTCAAATGTGCAGATCCTATACCTGTTATTGGATTTGTTTGTTGGGTTGGGCTGTGATTCGCATTTCGATCATTATTGCATTTAATTGAGTGCCCGATTCATCTGCACATTCATCTGCATCCAAGTGCTTCCACCAACAGTTGGCCATCTTTTTTGCCAACAGTTGATATGCAGTATATTAAGTCATTGCTTCCATAGGGAGGAGTCGCTAATCAGACGCATAAGTGCGTAAAGAAATGCCCGACATCTCAGCGACAATAAAATCTAATCTCAATAATTATTGGCCAAACAGTCGTCCCAACAATAGTATTGCAAATTGCATAACAGCCTAATAGTAATAGCAATAGATTGCAGTTGGGATGAGATGAATAGCAGAGTATGCTATGGTATGGTATAGTATGCTATGCTGTGGCCTACTATTGCATTGCATTTATTGTTGACATCTCTTTATTGTCTTCCGAACGGCAAACGAATACTTGTTCGCCAAAATGAAGACAACTGTGACTCCTGACTACTGGTGATCATTCAACTTGTCTATGCCCTCACCACCAGTGCATTAATAAATATAAAAAAATGTTTCACTTCAATGTTTGTTCATTTCCTTTTGATTTGAATCGCGATATAATAGAAAAAAATTCATAATAAATCTCTCTATTATTGCCTGACTATAGAGGCTATAGAGATGGGTATTTGCATGCAATCTAACCAACACTCCTATCATGAAATTACAATTGAATGTATCCCCAGAATCACTGGATGAATACCAAATTAATGATAAACCACATCATCGATTAGGGACAAAGACATAGACGGCTTCACAACAAATCATTATTTTTATTATACCTTTTATTCGTTAGAGATATTCACATAAAAAAAACTGCCGTAAGAATAGATTTACAATTGGTTTAAACTGAATATACTATTCGTATATATAAATCAAATCCAGATTTAATTGTCTGATATCTGCACAAACAAAAAGTGATGTATTATTGATCCACTTTTTCTATTGCATTGATTTGATCCTTAATATTGTGTATATTCTCAGCCAACAGGTTGTCATACGAATGAATAATGATTTAGAAATATGATGAATAAGACTGTGTGTGAAAATGGACTTCTCTTTAATGTAGTGTGGAATAGAAGTTCATACAAACCAATAGTGAATATATAGTACTCTATAATACATGTATTGATAGCTTTATGAATACACTGTAAAACCATTATGTAATACATTTCAAACGTAACATTGGTTTACAATGAAAGCACTTTTCAATAGCGATAAAAAAACATTTTCTTCTTTTCCACAAATTTTTTTATGTGCTATTCTGTGGCCAAATTAAATACAAGTGCTTTTAACAATACGTTCATACACTTGAAAACTATGGCTATAAAAAATAGACCCATTTTGGGTAAACATTTAATTTTTTCTTATCTCTTTTTTCTAACAAAAATATTATATACTTTTATGAGATATCAATCACTCATGAATTTGATTTAATTATTTTTTCAATTTTCCTTTAGTTTCAAAACAGAATTATTATTATTTTTGGGATTTCCCTCTTATTTTCTCAACTTATGATATGATTTTCAGACGTGTGTTCAGTAATTTATTTTCTTGTTTTTCATTTGTTTTTTAACTGAACTTTTTTCGATTTTATATTTGATTAACTCTTATATAGTGTAGTCTGAACTCTATGTTTCGAAAAAATCTAGACATAGAGTACTCGTTGACAATCAAATCAAGATTCTGTTCACAATCTTTCAATTGATCTCCGATTGTAAAGCAATTATTTTAAATTTAATTCCTTTCTATTTATTATCGGAAAATCATTCAATTGTGTCGACAAAATCAATTGAAATCCTTGAAAGCGTTAACAAAATTTAATTTTCATTTTCATTATCAATAATAAAAATTTTCAACAAATTTTTTTGGCTAATGTTTTGAGTCATTAAGCATTCAAATAATCGAATCAAATAATATTGAAGGTTTGGATAAATATTAATTTATTTATCATAAATGTCTGAATCATTCCTTTTTTAAGATTCAAATATATTTGATTTGAATTCTAATTTTAGGGAAAAATAATAATTTTATCTGAGAATTGAGTCAAAATAAGAGAATTCTCTATCAAATAAATTGCTTTTTTTTTGTTAAACAATTTATTTCACGTTTAACTCAGTTTTATAGTTTAATATTTTGTCTCAACAAGAGATGAATGTCTGAGCACTGAGTGGTATATTTTCATAGAAATAGAGTCAATCAAAATGTGGTGTATATTATATTTATTTGATATAATAGCGATGAAGACTCGCATCAGTGACTGTCGAGTCCATGAAAATCGCAAAAACTTTTCCAGAATTAGTGAAAGAGCAGCACATGTTAGACAGTGTTTGGGCGATATATGTACTCTCGATTGCATGATAGGGCTCTTAAAGACTGCTTAATATACTGGCTATTCATTGAAGTGAAACATCGAGAAAATTATGTACTGATTAGCGACAATACTATTGTGGGAACACAACAACGTATGAGAGAGAGATTGAAAGAGAGGAGAATTGCTATCATCAACAATGAACAATACGCACATTGAAAAAACACTGACTTCTGAGCCCTAATACTCTATCATATACTCTGTAAAATAGACCGGAGGTCGTTTTGCAAACTTGTTTTTTCTCAATCTGACTGTGCGTTCGTGGTGTGCCTACAGATTATTTGATTCGTTACACATATGCAATAGTAAAGCAATTCCAACAAACTTTAACTTATGTTATGTTAACTCTACTACTCCTTCGCAATCCAATATTCCATAGTTATTCACTAATTTCAAACAATATATGTCATAATATTTAAGTTTAAATTCTTATATACATTATATGTAATTTTTTTTTGTTTTAATTTCCAATTTTTTCCATTCATTAATTCCCAAATTATGTTCAAATAAAAAATCAGAATTTATTTAATTATTTTCAAATAGTTTTTGTTTTATGAATAGAATATTATTTTTTTTTTTTTGATTCAATCGAAATTCAAACTCGGGTTCTCATGAATCCAGTAGTCATTTGAGTGGCCATTCATTTATTGCCTATTGTCTCATTCAATTGTCATTATTTGAATTGCTATTACCTATTATTGTCTGCGCACAGATTCCATAAGAGTATAATATAATAGTATATTCAGGGAAAGGCAGAAAAGTATAGCCAAAATTGCCTCATATAAAAAACAGGGGTAAAAATGACTATCCTTGCTTAGATTCTGTTTGGTTAATCAGATTTGAAGCATTTTTTCAAATCTAACTCCACTATCATTTAGCAGACTCTCTCTCCCTTCTCTTTCTCCTTTCTCTCCTCTCTCTCCCTCATCTCATCGGAAGATCTTCTATGAGAAGTGACTTTGAGTGGATCGCATATAACTAGTGAAATGTCAGTCAACAGTTTAAGTGTTATGTAATTCATGCCTCACTCTCTCATAGTATAACTGTAAACCATAACGTAATTCTTAAGGCAGAAAATTCTGACATTCAAAGAGCGCTAGAGATTCAGTGCTTGAAATAATAGCAATGAACAACTCATGAGTTTAATTTTGGTCCCTTTTTAGGAAATATTACAGAATTTCTATCTTCTCTATGAATAAAATGAAAATAAAGCTGAGCTTCAGTTAAACACAAAAAAATTGTTTTGAAAAAACAGATTATTGTACTAAAAGTGAAAGAGAATTTCAATGAACAGACATATGCAGTGATTTGTTGTTATCATTAGAAATATAACTAATTTTATAACAATATATCCTTGAATTTCGTTAATGTATTTGTGCCTCAAATGTGATTTACCAGTTGGCGGACCTTCGCTTACATTTTTTCCAATAAAATGCTTTTTTAAAGATATTATTTATATGAAAAAGTATTGCAATAAAATAATTTATGAACAAATATGATCTTGGATTTCATACAAACAAACATTAATAATATAATTAAAATTAAAATATATGTTTGAATTGA